>JAUYWH010000002.1:6089033-6140308 GCA_034779795.1 Ctenopoma multispine
ACACACACACACACACACACACACACACACACACACACACACACACACACACACACACACACACACACACAGACAGTCAGACAATGGTTAAAAAGACAGATGAGAGACACAATATGTGCTTCAATATGAGAGACAGGAGACACACAGGGAGACACACACAGGTACAGAGAGATGTATGTGATGCGTGATAATGTTGAGGTGATCAAGACTGATCGATGGCGTCATTTCACTACCCCCTTATGCCCCGCTGCACGGCCCATCTCCCCTCATCTCCCCTTCAAGCACTGGTCGTTAGTAACACACACATGAACACACGTGCAAAGGCTGAATTTCACTTTGTCATCACCCCTACAGCGTCCAGTCTTCTCATAACACACCTTCTGTTCATTACGGCAGCTGGAGCCACTGTCTGGTAAACTAGTGTGTGTGTGTTTATCTATTCAACTCAGCAGCTAAGGCTGGTAAAGTACAGCGACGAATGTTACGTACAGGAAAAATGCTATAGCTTATGAACTGAGTTACAGTCAAATAATCACTTATTCATGTATCGCAACTACAGTGACCTTTACAAGTCTGTCGAGAGTCTACAGTTCAGAGTCAATATACAGTAGTGTCTCCCATGTTAATCTCTCCTGAGATGTAAACTGCTGCTACCGAATGCTGAAATAATAAAAAAAAAAAACTAAAGGAAAGAATGATGCTTCTCAGTTTAATCACCTCTATGTGGAAGTGCACATTACGTCAAGTTAATTGAGGGAAAAATGAAAACACATCTTAGTTGAAAGTGTCATCCACCTCACAAAACTGATGGACGGCTAACATATCTTTCTCCAAAAAGTCATTTCTGTGTGTTAATCAAAGTAATAGTAAAGTAATAAATGTGACTCTATAATTCATTACTGTCTGCATGAAGACTGACTTGAAGTCCTTGCTGTGATTTAAAGGACACATGTAATCGATAATATCTTTCTTAAAAATGAATTTGACAGCAGAAGGAAGTACACTGAGGGAATGAGTATCACTATAAAACTGTAGTTCCCAACCTCCTATGTCTGTGGTTATCCTTTGTACTACGTGGCATACTATTTCATAAATACCATGGAATCTGTTTTTGTGAATTATGATTAATAAAGGATGTCAGTGTTTGGTTTGGAGCTAAACATTTCCACCACTCCGCCATTGATTAACTAAATATAATTTGATACTTTAAGGGAACTATTTTATTTCTCTGATACATGTCTTTTAAACAGTAATTACTGAGCAATTTCAATGTTTAACCCATACTTTTAGTTACTTACCATGTATCCATACTTTTTACTATTTCCACCATTTATCAATTATATTATCTACAGGTAACCATTGTGACACTTTATCCACGTTTTTAGCAATTTCTCGATACATATATAACCTTTATGTCTCATTAGCTTGTACAACTATGTATCAGTTATCTTTACATAGCTATTATAATTATTTATTACTTATTTAAGACATTTTTTTATTTAACTTTTACTTCCAGCAGCTATTAACTGTTTATCCGTACAATTAGATATTTCACAATATGCTTCTAGATAGCTATTGCAACAATTTATTCTTTATGTTTAGCTAACTAATTATATATATTACTTTTAGCTATAAATGTCATGTATTTATACATATAGCTGCTTTTCTTACCTGAACCCGCTTGTCAGCATCCAGCGTAAGAGTTCATTAAATGTGTGGATTTTTTTATACATTATTTTTGTGACAACCCATTTTTTTCATAATTAATTAGGCTACTGCCACATTTGTATTCACCTGGCAGCTACACAAGCACCTGTGTGAATCACTACTATAAGGTATGTCCTGACACAGTAAGAGACAGAATTGCACGAGGACTGTTGTTCTACTTAAAAGAGTAGCCTGATTTCCACAGGGGCTTGACAGAAACAACTCCCCCCCCCCTTTACGTGTAAAACAATCCTATATTTGACCTAGTTTTGCTCCAGAAACAGTATAGCAAACTACCTGACAGTCTTCAGCAGAACACTGCCTCTCTGAAATTGTCGGATGAGCCATTGTCCTCACCCCATCCCTTAAAATCGGTTTCACATCTATCGAGACGTGACAGCCAGGGAGGCAGTCGGTAGCTGGCGGGGTGGAATGACTCAGTCTGGGCTGTAGGGGAGAGGAGTCTCTCCTCCTTTTTTATGTTAATAACAGAGACCTGAGGAGAGTGTTCAGGAGAAAGGAGGAAGAGATGCAGCGGGGAGAACAAAAGAAAGGGTGAAGAGTTCAGGAAGCTGGAGTCAGTGCTTTGGGGAGAAGGATATTAAAGATGAAGGGAGGTGCTGAGGAAGAAACGTGGACGGGAGGTAGCAGCAGCAGCAGCAGCAGCAGCAGAGAGGCAGAGATAGCAGAGAAATGGGGAACATTAGATAAGATGAAGAATGGAATGGAGAACGGTTACTCGGGTTTCGAGTTTACAAACAACGGCGTGATGAGTCAATGAGTCACTGCTGTCGCTGCTACCCTAGAAGGTATAATGAGGCTGTGCAGATGAACGATGGCATCTCTAAGACAAAAACTCCTTTCCAGCACAAATGCTGGGATCAATTTGTCACTTCGACATGACTGTAATTGTGACACTTCCATCTCTCACATAGTTAGCTTTGGCGTGGATTGATCACTCGCAGTGTTACTGTTGCATAGCTAACAAATGGGCACGGCATCCTATACACTTGCTCTGATTGACGATATGATGGTTTCCTGTTTAGATGAAAATTAAAAGGTGAATGAAGATGATGAATAACTTTGTAAAAAAAAAAAATTTTTTCTCTATTAATTTGCCGTGTAATGTAAGTGAAAGGAATTAAATTAACTGCAATGTCAGCTTTTGTTTTCTTTTTCCTTTTCATAAATTAGCAGCTTATATGAAAACTGACAACGCTGAAGGTAAAAGAACAATGATCAGACAATATCAGGTGAGGATGGTGGGATGGTTAAAGATATGAGAGGAGTGGGATGTGTTGGGGTATAGGTGACACACATGGCAACACCGCATGCAGATGGCACACATGAATGAGCAGCCAAGGTAGTGAAGCATAAAACCAGCCAGCTTGCTGATCAGACGCACACACTCACACACATGCTCAAAAGCATGCTGAGAACACCAGTTAGCTTGCCAGCCCTTTACTCACCCAAATCACCACTGTGAAAATTAATACCTCCAACCGTCCATACAAAAAAACAGCCACACACTGTACAGTAGACACACACACACTTTAGAAATCAATAAATGCATTAAATATTTACATAGGAAAATGCATCTTTAAAAATTGTGAGGAAACCCTTTTGAAACATTTTACTTTTAAAAGTCGGTTCAATATAAAAAAAAAAACATCTAAGATCTAAAAGAACGTTTTAATATCAGCCATGTTAATCTTAACAATTTCTTTTCAATTTCCCTTTCTTCAAAATGGACCAGAAACTGAGATTGACTGCCGGCTGACTGCTTTTCCATCAGCGTGACACGCGCACACAAACACAAACACACACACATGTGCAAACACACACACACACACACACACACACACACAGTGCCCACCTGAAGATAGATGAGACAGACTGAACAGTACAAAAACACAGCCTCTTTTTTTCCCATGATTCTCAAACACGCAACCATCAAACCATGAGTATTATACACAAATGCACAGGCGCTGACGGCCATACACACACAATGAAGCAACGGTGCGCTGGTGAGGACACATGGGGCTGAAAGCAATCTTCCAACTGACCTTGAGTGGGGAGGACAAAAACGCGCGATAGACGGAGAAAAAAAAAACCCAATGCGGGGAAAAGGAGTGAAATACATAATCTATCTCCACTGGCAGAGGGAAACAAATGCTTTCACTGTGATTGAGGACACATTGCCCTCACACATTGACACAAACGCACATAAACACAAACGCACATTTTTGGCTTAAATAACACTCGGCGAAAGTAGCGAAAGCAGAGGAAAAACTCATTTTCCTAAAACAGGAGGGGAACAGAGAGAAAGAGAGAGAGAGAGAGGACAGAAGAAAGCGAAGCGAAGAAAAGACAGTGATGGAGAAAGAAGGACACAAGCAGTGGGTGGAGAGAATAGAGGAGTCAGTAAAGAGGCCAGAATAGGTGGAAACAAAGACGGAGAGGGGAGAGAAGCAGACAGAGACAGATGGATGGAGTAAAGAGAAGGGTGGGAGAAAGAGAGATGGCTGCTAGTGACCGGCCTTTGTAGATGACTGTCGTTGCTCACTTTCGAGTGCGCTTCACTGAGGCAAAGTCTTAATGACTCACGGCCCAATACTCTGCATAATCAAGCTGTGCATGTGTGGGTCTGTGTGTGTCGGCGTGTGTGTGTGTGTGTGTGTGCGAGCCACTAGTCTTGTAGCAGAGAACTTTATTACCATCTGTTCCCACACATGCTTATTTGTTTAGCCGTGACATGCACGTCTTCTTCAATCGCTTTGCTATTTTTTCTCTCTCTCAGTCTGTGCCTCTTCCAATCGCCTCTCCTTTTGTGTCCTCTGCCTCGCTCTCCCCCCCCCCGCCCCCCCCCCCCCCCCCGCCCCCCCGGCCCCGCCGCCCCCCCCCCCCCCCCCCCCCCCGCCACGCTAGAGGGGTTGTGCTCCAATAAATAGCGTCCGACCAAAAACATCACGGCCATTATCTCAGTGGCTTTCTAACTACGTTCTTCGTCGTGGTGAAATGGAATCGCGCTCCAGCCATTTTAATCAAAGCGTGTGTGTGTGTCAGCCTGTGTCAGTGTGGGTTTCAGTGTGTGAGCGTGTGTGCCTCAGTACCTGTAGAGGCCATTAGGTGGAGCTGGTGCCTGAGAGAGAGAGAGAGAGAGAGAGAGAGGAAGGCAGGACGGATGGCTGAATGAAATGGAAGGGAGAGCTCACCCTCTTCTACCTGTTATTGCCAATTTCTCCAACAGTGTGTTGTAGTCTGCACTGCTTGTGTCCGGGACCTTCAATTATTTACAGTACTGTGAGTGTCACTTGGTAGTAGTAGTAGTAGTAGTATGTTATTAAAAAAGCTGTGCACATAGCTGTACACACTGGAGCATGGTGTACAGTGAACAACAACGCTGAGCACACCCCTGCGTAATCTCACTAAAATGTTAAAATTGTATCATCTTACAATAATTGTATTATTATTAAATTGAAGTAGAGTATATTATTTTATATATCCTTAAAAAACAATTTGAATATATTCAAAGTACAGCTTTTCAGTGCCTTGTACACTGTGACCACTGCATCAGAATTGACGCAGATTTCCACTTAAGGCTGACAAGATTAGAAAGTAACCTGTGTAAAGAAAGCAGCTTTCTCAGTTATGGCCTGGGTTGTGTGTAATGCAACGCCTCTCCACAGGCTATAGAGCGGGAAAAAAAACAGATTTTAAACTCAAACACAGGTGCAGAAAATGTTAGTAAGAAAATGATGAGCCATTCAACTAATAACAGAAGGCACGGTGACTTTTCCGCGCACAATTCTTACACTGCTACACTTACACTGCTGTGCACTGACAGACGGTTAAGTGTTTGTGACTTGGCACGGAAATGATCTGCTCTGGCAACACAAAGGACGTGCACCAGTGTCCAAGATATATATAAGATCTTATATATATATATATATATATGTATATATATATATATATATATATATATATATAAGACCAAAATAAATAAGTCCGGATTAGACGGGAACCAGCATGTTTGGTATAGACCTGGTCAGAACTATGTAGAGTTCACGAATGTGGCTGCATGAGTGCAAAGGTTGTAGAGAACATGACATTTAAAGACAGCCATATGAATTAAACTTGTTATACCCAAATACTGAAAAAAAGCTTGGCAGGAAAGAAATATCCCAATACAACAGAGATCCCAGACAGAAACTTTTTAAAGAACTGTGACCTGGTCCGCTGACTTGAAACCGACAGAACACCTTTAGAGTATTTTAAAGCTGAAGGTAGAGGAACAAAACCCCTCCAGCAAGAATGGCAGAACATCTCTCCAACGATTTGTGCAAGACTGGTATCATCTATGCCTGGGAGAATCGAATCTGCCATCAAAAATAAAAAAAGAGAACAGGCAAAATATTAAGAAAAAAAAAAGAAAAGGAAGAAGAAGTTGGAATCTCACTTGTTAAGGATGTACTGACTTTTGTTGCAGTTGCTTCTAAGTATAGAATAAAAAAAATGGAAACTAAATAGACAGGATCACTTAACATCTGATACTGATCACGGGTGTACTCAATTTTGTTGTCTAAAAACAAAATAGATGATCATATTTCCAACACAGAGAGATGAGAGAGTTAGCGACATTTACATTTTATTCAGTGAGAACTTTCTTTATTGTTACTGTTTGTGAATGTGCCTCAAATTAGCTCCCAGTGATATTCTTCGCAATAAGGTTCAGTCATTTCACACATACAATTCAGATTTGTGAAGGAAAACACGCACGCTCGCACACGCGTGTGCACCTGTGCCACCACAGATTTTGTTGGCGGTTTAGAGAAAAAGGACAGTAGCCTGGAGGAAGGGCAGGTGTCCACAGATGGAGCTCTCTCTGTGTCTCTCTTTCACTCTCTCTCTATCTTTTTCTCTGCCACAGATGGACTCAATCACACCTATTTCTCTCTCACATGCCCTCAGGCTACATTATCAGCGTGAATGTATGCGTCTGACTTGTTTATTCTCATATAAAAGTGAATGAGTCTAGAGTGGGTTTAACCTGGAGCAGAGCACATGTGGCGATGACTGTGTGAAGCACTGGTTACTTGAATGTGGAAGCACTACACTTATATCCATCAGTCCAGATACAGTAGAGGCGCGTGTTCTGTGTACCAATGTTTCTAAATTATAATACTGAATAAAAATGAATCCCACGATTCTTAAGTGTCTGCGTGCTCAGGATAATGTTTCATTTTCTTTCATATTTGCATGTTTGGTGACAGCTGAACACGTGTGAGGTGACCTGCAGAGGGTCTGTCTGTCTCCAATGGCGGGGGGTCTCACCGGCCAATGGGACCACCCGCTCGGTAAAGCAGGAAGTGAACCACCGATCTGTCATCTGTCTTCATAAACCCACCAGTCAGGACCCTCCTAATTAGTCACCATGGAAACCATGGCTAATTCCCTGGTCTGCCATGCCAATCACGTCCTGTCTGTGGCAGCAATCAGAAAGGCACATTTATCCACCGCTGGGCCGGATCTGTGTAACAGATGTGTGTGTGCGAGTGTTGGTGGGTGTCTTTGAGTGTGTGTGTGTGTGCATGTGGGCGGCTCATGGAGCTTGTACAGTATGTGTGAGCTTGTGAAAGGCATGTGTTTCCTTAGACAATGTTGCTTTTATCTTTTAGAGAAAAAAAAAAGAAATCCATATTACGCCTGTCCAGCTTGTAAATTCATATTTGTTCTACGAGGTAGATGTGTCGGAGCTGCTGAGAGGGGTGTATGTGGCACGCTGTGATTGTCTGTGAGAACTGTTTGATTAGTTTGATGAGTGCCAGCAATCCCCCCACACCCACAAAGCAATCAAACAACTATTATATGATACGTACACAAACACACACACAGACAAAGACACAGACACAGAGATATACTGTAAATGCGCTTAACCTTTTCCCCTGAGGTCAAACTGTTCTGGTAAACAATACAACCACACAAACTATAACCCTCGAAACTGGTGCATTTAAAAATCAGACCTGTTTGATTTTTTAAATTAAATCACACCTAAATATTCAGTCAATTAATCAGCATTGAATTAAAGAGACAAAACCTAGAAATAACCTTGTAAATATTGGGAAACACACACACATGAATAAATTATAGGCTGCTGTGAAGCCATGTCCCGTCCATTTCTTGCCATCAGCTGCCTGTCAATCACTGTAATTACCATCAATTGGAACGTGCTCACCAGAACGCTGGAGGGTGACACACAAGGGCGCGCTTGCATTCACACCAGCTTCAAATCAATGACCACTAAGCGCGCGCGCGCACACACACACACACACACACACACACACACTTACACGGGGACACACGCACAGATTCGAACAGCACACACTGGCATTTGCGGATGCCAATCATAACTTCAAGCGCGCATCAAAGCCAAGTTCTATTCAAATGTATGCCGTTTGATCGCCACCTCCACCGTGTACACACATTCTCACACACACACACCCACTCCAGTGTATATGTCTACAACCTATATCACAGCATGGATTTGAAAGCCTATACTTTAAAAAAGGAATAGGAGGAAAAAAAAAAGCCTTGATGTTACTTTGATTTTCTTTTTGAACCTGTGTGTGTGAGTGTGTTCATCCACAGCAGAAGAAACACAGGGACTGGTCACAATCAAGTTGCAGTGAGGCTCTATTGTTCCTCGCACTGTTGTTTGAAGAGAAGAAAGCAAAATGCCATCTGACCGCAGCAGTTGCAGAGAAGTATCTGAGGGTCTTACCTGTCTCGTGAGAGAGGGTCTTGGTTCTTCCAGTGTTGCCTGAGTGGTGCATTGCTCCGTACTTGTCTATCTTTCGCATTAACCCTCTACCCTTGTCTCCTCTCCTCCACACTCCACCCCTCTCCGCTCCCTTAAGAGTCCTTTTTTCTGGATTCTCAATCTTTTGAACCCTGTCTTCTCCCTTTTCTCTTGTTTTCTCAAAGTCCTTCCCTTGTCTCTCCCTCGCTCTTGTTCTTTTTCACTCTTGTTTCACCTTCTTCTCCCCTTCTCCGTCTGTTTGCAGTGAGCTGTGTGAAGCACAATCCGCTAGCTGAGTGCCGGAGCACCGCGCAGGAGGAGAGAAAGAGAGATATGGAGCAGGAGCAAAGGAGAGATACACACTTGGATCGACACACTTGCACACGTGTAGCTGCAGAGACAAATGCCACACACCAAAAAACCAGAGGGAAAAAAGATGCGCGCAATGCCCTGCACAGCTTTCCCCTTATTTCCAGGAGACTGCAGGTCTTTTTGTCTCTCTCCTATTTCTAGTCCTCCGTCCTCTTTTTTGCTCAATCCGTCTCAGATCAAGGCCAGCTCAGGCATATGGGAATGGATGGATGAGAAAACACTGAGATGAAAAAGAGAGTGCCTTTCAGCCTGTAGCAGGCAGAGCAGAAGAGAAGGAGAGATGTGTCTGCGGCTCCATCCTCCATCTGCCCACAGCTGAGACTGAGAGCAGACTCAACACACACATACACACGCTCTCTCTCCTCCTCTCTCTCTCTCTCTCTCTCTCTCTCTCACCCAGCAGCGCCACACCATCGAGATGGAGTTGGAGGTAGGATGACGGCGGTAGCTAACGAATGAGCCAAAGGGAGAGAGAAAAGGGGTAGTGGTGAGACAGTAAAAGAGGAGAAAGAAGCAGGAGGAGGTGGCAGCGAGGGCAGGAGCAGGCAATGGAGCCCATGAGCGCAAGAGTGAAAGAGTGACAGAATCCTGGGAATGTGACAAAGCATGCACATCAAAGGCGAAGGGGAGAAAGAGAGGAGAAAGGATAAAATGGGATGTAAGAGACACAAGGGAATGCGTGGTGAGAAGAGAAGAAGGAAAGGCAAAGTAGAAGGACAGGAAATGTGGGGTTGAGGAGAAAAGGAGAAAAGACAAGGCGGTGAAGCAGAGATGCGAAGCAGGAGCAGTAGGGAGGGAGGAAGGGCAGAGGACACTGCGGTGATGAAGCCAGCTATATGTCAGATCTCACATTGGCGCGCTCACATTCACATAATGTCCCTAAATAGGAAAAATGTCAAACAATGGAAGAGGATGGCAACCACAGAAAGAACCTGCAACCATTCATCAACGTCACATAACACAAATCATTTTTATTTTTAGATAAGTGATAAATAATCTTGTTAACAGAAGAGAACAAAGGTTACAAATGGCTACGGTCAAATAAAAATACTGAAACACAAACGTCTGTTTCCTTGTCTGTCTCTCACAGGCTCCAGCCACTCATTCAGGTGGCAGGTTACCAGGTGAGTGAAGGTCCTCACAGTGCCCAGTAGAGGGCAGACGTCTTGTCACACAGCAACCCACAGGCTGAGGTCATCCGTAGCTCATGATCATATTAGAATATTAACATAATCCTACATCACTGAATACATTGATCAACATTTAGTATGCATCATCAAAGCTGTTCATCGTTTACATGTACATTTAGAGATAACTAAACACTACTGAGATGAATGCCATTTAATATAGTTAATGATCAGATAGGTTGGAATAATGGTGTGTTTTCTTCAGTTGTTTGACACATGGCGCACTTCTCTAGCAGAAGGCAAAATGTAAAGAATAAACACAAATAGAGGAAGAGATCAGAGTGAAAGAGAAAAAGGCATTAGTTAAAGAACAGGTATTCAAGTGCTTCTTAGGTAAGAAAAAAAAAAAGCTATCTGTCGACACAAAGCAGGTGTGTGTAGTGTGTGCTGTAGTGAACGGGGAGGAGGAGGAGATGAGCGGTAAAGGCCAACCCCTGAGCCACCACTCTAGAGCTGTCAGCCTCATTTTCTACCTCTTCATGTGACATTCTCAGATGCCATCTATCATCCTCAGAGAGTCGCAGATGCACACAATGACGGCAACCAGGAGGGCACACGCGCCGTTTGGTATGCGTACGCAGATCAAGAGGGGCACATACACACGCGCGCGGGCAGGTACAATTCCTCTGTACACACACTTGTATGCACAGGTGTTGAGTTTGATGTACAGCGGAGGGGTGTTGAGAGGGAGGGGGAGGTGGTGGCGGTGGCGGTGGGGGGGCTATGACTTCATCATATTAAAGTTGAGAGTACGGCCCAGCACGGGAGGAGACACTGGATTTCTAGATGAGGTTCACGTCGATTTGTCATGATAAAAACCCACCTGAGACAGAAACAAATTGGTTTCTTGACAACACCTTGTAATATGCCATCATTCACGTGTCCACACGTACACCATCTTACACATACAAAAACATGTGATGGCAGAGCGATACAGTATTTCATGCAGGTTATTTATCAATGCCACTCAGCATCATTATACCTGGCATATCTGTATAACCATACTGTATATATTAGGTGTATATGTGGCCTACAAAGAAGCTGCTGACCGTGATTCGCAGTCTGTTTAACCTGCTGTATGGAGGGCATAAAAAAAGGACGAAAAGAGGAGAAGAAGAGTGTTAAAGAAACAAGAAAGAGAGCGTGTGAAAAAAATTACACTCACAGGCTAAGACCTGCATTTTGTAATGTGTGAGATGAAGTAAAATTGATGACAAAAAGCATATTGGCCCTATTTTTATTTATCGTGCTATTATACTCTGGTTAATATTGGGTTTCAGAAACTCAAAATAGACAGTTTGAATAGCAGCCTCTGGATTTATACACCCCTAGCGAGTTATTTCATGTTTTTTCCTCATTTCCAGCGTCGCTTTGCCGCACAGTTCCTTCCTTTCTTTCTTCAGTGACACTTTTTGTTATTTTTTCCCTTGTCTTCACCTGTTCCCATCCACCTACCTCCTCTTGTTTCTCCTCCCTCTACCTGCCTCCTGAAGTGAAACACCAAGGGAGAACAGGTGAAAGTGGAGGGAGAGGAAGAGAGAAAGAGAGTGAAGTGAAAAGGGGGAGGGGAATAGATGGAGACAGGTGTGCTGTAAGGTACCCCAATGGGTTGAACATGGTCATTTGTCATGAGGCTGAAAGCTTAAGAAAAGACTAGTTAACCTTTACAGCTGATCCCCGTGAGACACAGGAAAAAAACATAGCCCAGCAAATCACCTCCAGGAGAAGGCAGCCGGTACGTGCACACGCATGTGCGCACACATTCACGACTGGCCTTTACAGCATGCTTCAGAATCAAGAATCGATAGTGGTGAAACTGTTTCACGAGAGGTGCGTATGTGGGCTACACAGAGGAGGCGAGCATTTTTACACTGCATTCCCCTCCTCGGCTCTCGCTTTTTTCCCTCAGCGAAAAGCCTTGTTGTCTCCGCGGTCTTTTTCCTTCCTCATCCACCTCCCCCCCATCCTTGTCATCCCCACACCCTGCCAGAGTAATTAATCACCTTGTGCTAATGAGCTATTAACTAATGACAGATTGACATGCCTCTGCCTGTGTGCGCATGTCTGAGTGTGGGTCTGTGCAAGCTTGTGTGAGTGTCGCCAGAGGCCACCCCCAACACACTAATGTGATTAATAAGGTTAAGCTCTTATTAGGAAGGAAGCGCAAGAAGTATATGCACATGCACCTGTACACACAGACGCCAACGTGCGTGCGCACAAATACAACAAAATTATACATTTCTTTCATCCACAGGGCAAAGAATGACTAGTGTTGGCCTGCGCTAAGTCAGAGTATAAATAAAACTAGGACACAGAGAAAAAATCACATCAAATGCTTTATACCTTTCACCATATATTCTCATTACCCAGAGGCTGACTCTGCTTTTCACTAATCACATCTCTGAGAAAAAACAGGGAAGCACTGGAGTAAAGCACATCACTACAGCTGAGCTGAATATTCGCTACTAACTGAAATCTACAAGTGCTTCTCTTGTTGTTTCTTGGTCAACATTTTCAGGCGTTTGTTGACATTTTGATTCATTCAGTTACTGACTTCTGAAGTCTGTGGAGTCAAATTTGCGCTCGCTCTACACAGTCACTCTATCCTCCTCTCACCTTCAAGACTATTTTCAGCACCATGGACAGCTACAGAAATCCTTCCATCACTTTCCTTATTTTGGTGCACAAGCCTGATAGAAGCAGCACTCATCTTAATAAGCTGTGTACTAAACAATTACCGCATAGAACAGAGGCACGATATCAAA
Source organism: Ctenopoma multispine (assembly GCA_034779795.1). Classification (NCBI taxonomy): domain Eukaryota; kingdom Metazoa; phylum Chordata; class Actinopteri; order Anabantiformes; family Anabantidae; genus Ctenopoma; species Ctenopoma multispine. The sequence continues at coordinate 6,101,864 of JAUYWH010000002.1, forward strand.
CTGTAACATAAATAGGAAAGAGATGCTAAAGACGGCTAGTTACGGTAAAACAAGTCTCGACTTTGAGCCTGTTTAATCAGACGTATTGGATTCTCCCTCAGCTTGCAAATTCCAAGAGAAATGTAGTTACAGCAAAACCATTTGATACTCGAGAGAATCCTTGCACTACATAATAAGGAGTGTAACCTAGCTGCACATGTGAGCATATGTGCAACTGTGAGTGTGTATATGCCCGTGTTAGCGCATATACTACTACTGTTTGTGACTCTGTGTGTCTCTGACCTAACAGTGTGTCCCTCTGGAGAAGTTTTGGCATACCGAGACTCATTTGCATTCTCGCAGCTCTCTCATTTTTTTTTGTGGCTTTAGAAGAGAACAGCTGCTTAATGGTCATAGCTCTTCAGAGACAGGACATTGGGAAGCACAGTGGGGGTTAGCCAGGGCTTTTGCACTGCCAAACACGCACAGCACCATAGACACACGCAGACGTGCTGAGGAGCACTCCAGGTAAAACCCGGTTCAGCTATGGTTCTGAGAGCAAGATGTGACCATTTAGCAGATGTTTTTCTTTCCCACAAGTGACTTAGGAGGTTTTTCACACTGTTGGATTTAACTACAATGGAAAACACAGCTAGCCACACATGCATTATACTGTAGTTGTTGTGACAACAAGAAAAAAGAAGAAAAAGAGCCAAAAAGAAATGCTGCTGTATTGTGACACATACTTTACTTTAAAAAAAGTAAAATATGTGTCATTGTACAGTATGTTGCCTGCTATGGGATACATGGTCCATGCAACTGATTATGGACATAATATCATGTCTGTGTCCCACTGAAATCAGAGAGTGGATAGATGGATGGATGGACAGAGCAGTGAAGAGTGTTTGTAAAACCTTATTTGAGAAGCAAAAGAGAGGATTGAGGCTAGATATTTTTTTTCAGGTTGCAGGGAGGGTTGAGTGCTTTGTCTAATTTTTGTGGAGCTCAAAGATTCGAAAAGGTTATTTGAGGTCTGCGCCACAGTCACACTGACACACATCCAAGCACAACTACATCAGATGGCCTTCATTTCCATGCTCGTTTTGATTGACTTGAGCAAGCGGCGCAGATACACACAGATGGGCTGTTTCATGAGATGCCAAAAGAAGGGATTTTGGTGAAATAAAAGAGAAGTGAGAGAAGGTTATCATCTCACAGTGGGAAGTGTGATGAGCTGTCCTGGTTCCGTGGTGTTCTCCTCAGTGCGGAACCTCACGTCTTGACCTTTACATCTCTGAGATTACTCAAATGTCCTTTTTGACAAAGCGCATTGTCAAGAGGAGGTCAGTGCTGCACATGCAGACACATGCACACACAAAGCAACTGACTAACTGACTGACAGATTATTGACCCCACAAATCATAGTTGTTTGGTTACTAGACCTAAAAATAAACATAGGATCTTGAAATATATTTGATCTATGTTTTAAAAAATAATAAAACCAAACAAAACACTAATTAAATATGGCTGTTTTGACTTAACTAGGATACAAAAAAAGTGTTGGCGATGACTTAAGAACAAACTGGCAAATTACAGAAGTACCATTAGATGGTTTCAAATTACTTTATCATGGGAAATATGGATGAAACCTGTTTGCCTTATGGACACCACCTGAGTTAAGTTCACTAAAAGAAAAAACACTTTACATCTGTTTGGGCTCTGAAAACCATGGTTAAAATTACTTTTATGAGATTTATGTCTGTAATTAGTGTTGACAGTAAATTTTTATGCAGCTCTACGTTCAAAATAACTGAAAGGCTATTTGGATTTTGGCTCTCAGAGCTTTAACAGTCCATTTTTAAGTAGTGTAACACTGAATTTTTATTTTATCTGGTTTCTAATCCATAACAAATATTAATAACTTAACTTAAATCTAGATAATGCTGTAACAACCTTTTATCTGTAAATAAATCCTTGCCTAAAGCGTATTATTTATAATAGATAATCTCTGTCTCTTTGGTCTAATAATAATACTTCATTCATACTTCATTTAGTTTGGAAAAAGTTAGGTAGAAAGCAAAAACTGTACTTAAAGGGAAAAATCTGCTGATCTTGCAATTGCAGTATATACAGAGAACCCAAACACTGACTAAAACTAAAGATCTAAAGACAGGTAACAATCTAGTTTCCAAGTTCTAGTAAACAGCATGGGGCACTTCATTTAATAATTCAAGGCATTTCTCTGAAAAGACACGATCATTACTTCAACAAAAATCAAATCCTAGCAGCTACAGTAAGCACAAGGATGTTCCTATTGTTCAAAACTGTATTCATCTGCTACAATAGATCTAAGTTTAAAAAAACACACACACAACAAAATCCCAGATTCAGCTTATTGTTGTTCAAATCCAAAGCCACAAACAGTGATCAGACAGGCCATCCAATTACATTACCGATTCTCCTGTCTCAGTCTCTCGCAGTGATGAAACCGCAGCACAACTCGTTTTGGTAGTTATTCATGCTGACTGGATTGAACACAGTCAACTAACTTTAAAATCCGAGCGATCTAAACACATTAAACATGTTAGCAAATGATTGCTGTTTGCAGCACTATTGAGAAGTAGTGAAGACTGAGTAGTACTGAATTGTGGAGCTAGTACAGAACCATCAGAGTGTCGTGAGTGCCTACTCTGCTACGCTTGCAGTTTTATTTCATGGTAGCTGTGTAGCTTTTCACACGCTAAAAAGTAAATTGTTGATAAACTTTGATCAAATAACTAAAATGTCAACTTCTAATAGCTTGTGTAGTGGTTGCTAATTTGTCTTGGAAAGATGAATTGCTTATTGAGTGATTGCATTCACCTGCTGATACTAATTAAATTTAATAAATAATAATAATAATTATAATAAAAAATTTTACATACTTTTATGCCTAATTTATATCACTCAAATTTTGCTGCGTGGTAAATAGCACATTTCTATCTGGTGTGACAAACTTAGAACACATATTTATTAATGCTTTACCCAGACTTTAAAAAACAGATTTTCTACTGTAAATGCCAATCTTCCTTCTTTGCACGTCTAAAGTAAAATTTGGCCCTAGCGCTGCTTTTGTTATCCTGAGTGGAGCCTGTCAGGCAGAATTTCATATCAGGAATTACAAATCCTGCCTCTTTCATTGTGACTGGTGAGCACATGGAGCTGCCACCACCTGGGAATAGTCGCTGACAGGCTTAAAACAAAGTATCTCAAACTCCTGACCACAGTCAAGCTATTATGTGTGACACACCATATTAATTTTACAGCTGTAATTATTATAACAAAACCCAGACTTTAACTTGTTGCTTTCATAAGGCTGTGATAAATGGTACCCTTCTGGTTTCCTTGAGGTGGAGTTTAAAACTTTCCTCATGGGTTCAGCACAGCACATCGTCCAGATGCTACACAGCTATGCAGTGACATTTACAAAGTAAGAATAAAAGATGGGTGTCACATGACAGGCCAGTAGAGACATAAATGAATGTAAATGTTCTTAATGAAAAGAGAAAAGTTAAACACAGATACAAAAGACATCGGCCTGCTAAATCGCAGATGCTCACATTTCTGAATGGTGATGAGGAGCCGAGAGGGCTTGGAGGAGCCAGACAGGACAAGCGGTGGGACAGGACAGCTATAACATAGAGACAAATGACCTCCCAACATCACAGACACGGTGAGTCTGAGGAGAACTGGGTAAATAAAAGCCTGGATACATAGAATAGAGAAGGCAAAAGACACAGAGAGAGAAAGGGAGAGCTATATCAAACATGAGGATTGATGGGCTTGTAATTTTCTCTTCTCTGCCTGCTAAAGATGATGAATCTCTCTATGGGGAATTTAATCAGATTCCAAAAGCAGCATACACACAGGCAGTGCTGCAACAAACCTTTCATGGGTAAGTAAACAGCACAGTACAAACAAATGCAAAGCTTGAGTGGATCCCTGTGTGATGCAAACTCACATATATAAATTTTCAAATTCTGAGCTCAAGGAAAAGTTTTAGCGTCCACCCAAAAAACAGCTTGACTTTATTTCTGGGGACAAAAAATAATTCACTAAGATAAGCACAGCTGAGCTTCTGTGAGGAAGCAAGTGTTTGCATTTTCCAGAACACAGGAGACTAGAAAAGTGTGTGTGTGTGTGTGTGTGTGTGTGTGCGCTGGACATGCATGCTGCCTCTTTACCAGACTAAATAGATTAGAATGCCTATGCCACACAGATCAATACACACAAGCTATGGTCAAATTAATTGCCTGTGACAATGCAAGGAAGATCTTGTGAGAGGAGGAATCTGCCTTCTAGGAGGGAGCAGTCTAGATGATGTGTGTATGTGTGAGCTCATTGTCTGAGTGCATTGTGCAAGCTTAAAATAGTTATTGATAGTCAATAAGCAATTTCTATGTAAGAGGCTTGCAGAATACACAGTATATTCATTTACAGTACAAGACCTTGGAGTTTGTATTAAAATATGGAATGCAATGTGCATAAAAATAGAGACATATGGAAACGAGAGAAAGAAGGACAGAGGGGAGGAAAAAGGAAAAACAAGTGAGTTTTGGGGGCTTCTGTCATTATGATGGATAGATCGAGAGAATAGGGGCTCCCAGAAGGAGAGGTGTAAAAATAGGATAGCACCTCTCTCCCTTGACACGTCTCCTCTCTGCCCATTTACTCAATCACAAGCCTCCTCTCCCTCTCGTTCCCTCCCCTCACCTATGACTCCCCCCCCCCCCCCGCTCTTCTTTCTTCTCCTCTCAGTGCTCTCGTTCTCCCGGCTGTTTTCTTGACATCATCTCCCAGCATCCTTCCTCCTCGGTGTCCATTTAGTCATCCGCTTACACCTACACCCAACGCAGACAAAAGACAAAACCTCTCCATCCCACTGGGCTCCCTCTTCACCGCACTCAGCTGAAGAGGTTTTAAAAATTTTTTACTGCGCTGATCCCCTGATGACACACATATACAGTACACTTTGACTTTTTTATGAAAAACCCATATTTACGCCCAGGGATTGTCCCTTTTATCTCTTCATGTCCTTTTATCTCAGCTGCCTCACCCTTCTTTGCATTCATGCTGCTGCACAGATTCAACACATTCAAACTAGTGGTCTATGAGGGATACTAATGGAAGCCATTCAGAACACCACTTATTGTCTTGTGCGTCTCAAATGCTCAACAAGCCAAACAGCACTGAGACCACTAAGGCAGGAATAGAAATAGTCCTCAACCACTTTGCTTGAAGTTTTCGCCCAAGTCTCGCTTCCATTCCTCTTCTGTCCTCTCCGATATCTATCACTTTCTCATTCATTAACCACCCCCCCTCTCCAACATCCCTCCATTCCTCTTCCTCTCTCCGGAGAGGAAAAACAAACAGCTGTCAGAGTCAGGATTGCAGATGAATTCCAAATGACTTTGAAGGGCAGAGGGGCCGACCAACTTTCTCTAGAGGAGAGGCCGGTAACAAGCACGTGCATATGTGCATGAAAACAGCATTGAATAAATATGGGCCACTCCTCAACCCCCCCCCCCCCCCACCGTAACACTCACAAACACACACAAGCAGAGTGCAGCTTTGAATCAATACTGCATCTTAAGTCAGCCTACTGTCAAGGTGAAGGCTGTTTGTGTGTGTTGAAAGTAGATCTGTAGGTGGTTACACATACAGCGCACACGCGGAGGAGTGCGTGTGTGTTTACAAGTGGTTAAAGCTTTCTCCCATGTGGTGACATGGATGCTGTAAAGCTCTATAAACAGAAATTGTGCACTGGTTTGCTCACTTCCTCTCACTCTGATTTATTTCCCCACAATCAAGTCCTCCTCTAAACTTTCTAAAGTCAATCTCACCTTCGCCAGCTCGCCGCCCATGGCTCAATTTGCAGCTCTGGCGGGGTCAAGATGAGTCGATGAATCATTTTTCGTCTTATCAATCATATCTATGTGATATCTCTCCATCTTGTCTCTGTCCACTCTCTGTCAGTGTCCGTTACCGTTTATCCATCACGAATAAGAGAGAGCTTTACATTATTCAGTAGAGCTAAGCAAAGGTTTAATCAAGATGTTCGCATCACTCTTAATGTGTTTCTGCTGTTTTCTCTCTAATGGGATCAATATCGAAGTCTAATTTCACTAATTAAATCAGAGGTTTACAACAAAAAAATGAGGATTGTTGCTTTTGAGCTCTTCATTACAAGCAGGCCAAGAAAAATAAACATTGTTACACGTTTATTGGACAGTTTTGGTAGTATATGACGATATATGTTCGCACGTAGGGAAATCAAATTCTCATTGTAGAAATTTGCTGCAACTTGTGTGAATGTTTATTTCCTCCGGTGTCACAACTCAGCCTCATGTTGTGAATAATGATGGATGTAGACACAGACTGGAAACAAGGTGTCTTGTAATATTTCTGGGGTATAGTTTTCTTTTCACTTTCTGATTCACCGAGGGACAATCTTCACACTCACACAGTGATGTGCATACATGTTGCATGTTACCGTGGCTACCAAAATCATCTTGCATAATTATATGGGTTATATGGGTTGCTTGTAAAAATTGGCTTCTTAAAGGTTTAATTTATCTGGAGATGAATGTTATAGTAGTTTATTTTTGGATTCTAAAATTACACTATGCTGTGGGTGGTCTGCTTCGCTTTCACACCAAAAATTAAACGCACCAGGGTCCAATTGTAACCACTTTTTCAGGTGATGTGGTCTGGCTGTTTAGCCCACACCATAAAGAATTTTATTGACAGCCCAAACGCACCAAATCAAATGGGCAATCAAAGCGGAGTCTGTGTGAACTGCATCAAACAGGTTAGGTGTGAAAGGATCCTTAGGGTGATGCCTGGTCTCCACAAACCAACATAAAAGATTCAATGTTCTTTGGCAGAGGTTCTCCAAGGAAGAATGGACGCTAGTCCTCCAAAAACATATAGACTTATTTAGTGTTTACAGGCAGTAGAACATGTCTAACATGTCTAACATGCACAAAACCTGCCATAAGCATTCACCTGGGGTGAGATCCAATGAGTGTGAAGGCCACTGCATATGATTGAAATATGTTATATATTGCAATTCAGCGACCCCCTTATGTCCTGTGTGTATGCATCTAAATTTATATTTCTCTACTTGTTTATTCAGAGTTTTCTCTTGATTTGTCACCCATGGGTACAAAGTGCTCCACTGATTTTATATTCTGTAATAAATGTATTCTTTATGTAACGTATGCTTACTGTCTCTTTGTATTGTGTGTGTGTATCTGCAGCTGTAGATAAGATCACGATGCTTGACAGGAGTCAGTCTTATGGGGAAAAATGTTTTTTGGATTATTTTCAAGTCACACCTGAAACTTGTACTTACGTCTCACAGACTAGGTTTCAACAGCGGGTGATGAAATTTAATTCAAGACTTTTTAGTGCTCGTGTATATGTCGGTGTGTGTGTGTGTGTGTGTGTGCTCGCTCGCCCATGTACGTGTTAGTCCTTCCAAGTCTTTGAGTTTTGGCAGCAAGATCAGAGGAAATGTGCGTTGTTGTGTTTGCGTGTGCATGTGTGGCGCCATGTATGTGTGTGTATGTGTGTGACAGAAGAGAGAGAGAGAGAGAGAGAGAGACAGAGTAGGCATGAAAGTGAGATTCTGCTCTGAGACGTTTGATGTCGAAGAACAGCGTCTGCTGTCTGTCTGCCAACTGCCAACCCTCTATCATCATCCCAACACATGGCCTCCGCAAAGAGTGTGCATGTGTGTTTGCGTGTGTGTAAGTGGCCTGATTAGGCAGGGAGTTGGCTATGTGACACTGCTACAGAGCTAGTTAGACTCGCAGCGTGCACCTCGCTGCGTCACAGTGTAAGTGTGTGGGCCTCAGAACGCAGAAAAGGATTTTGTTTTTAATCACAACAGAGACAGGGTGAGAGATGAGGGAATGAGGTGAGAGAAAGAGTGTGTGTGTGTGTGTGTGTGTGTGTGCGTGGGTGTGCTGGAAAGGGTGAATAATCTCTCACTTTTCATACCTCTCATCCTACACCACCAATCTTTGGATAGGTCCTTAACATACAGAGTCAAGCACACTCAGGGCTAATTGTTAACTGATGTACTGTGTGGTTCTGTGTGCATGTATGTGGACATGTGTGTGTGTGTTTCCAGAAATCACCCAAAGTCAGAGCCAGTGTGGCAGATATTACAGCGGCACACTACTCCCGTTTTCATCTACAGTATCAGACACAAAAACCAGGACCTATTTTTCCTTACAGGAAAATTATGGAAGATTATGGAAACTATGGAATTAAGGATGATGGTAGGACATTTAAAGTGTTTGTAACACGTGCGTCACCATGGGTTCTATTAAATAAGAAAAAAAACATATGAGGGACAATGAAGTTAAAAAGCAAAAGAAAAGATGCAGATCTCTGTATTTGAGCTCAGAAGACCGTGGGATACTTTCATGATTTAGGTGGAAAAAAGTGGAAAAATCCAGCAGATGTGTGAAGAACTGAAAGATGGGGGAACAAAGGCAATGAAAGAGAGAATGGAAAAGAAAGGCAGAAATAAGATCTGTTCAAAAAGTCAAACACTTATCTTTGACTTGCACTCTCAGACATGCATGCCTACGCAAACTTAGACACGAACAAACAAAACAAAACCAGTGACTGAGGTACTTGCATGGGTGCACATAGAAAACATACCGAGATGTTGGCAGAGCAAAAGGCTTAAAGATCAGGTGAATCTACAGGGCAAAGACACAAAGCTCTTTCTTTTGCACACTTCTTGACATTTTCACTCTGATAGGGACAGATATAGCTTTACTGCCTCCTCACGGCTCACGAGAACACACACAAACACGCACACTGTGAGAATGAATAGTTGAAAAACAAAATAGAGGATGGTAAAAAAGCAAATAGTAGCCAGGCAGTGGAAATGTCCTGCGGCAGCGGACAAATAAGTGCTGCTACTCTAGTGATCTCTGCACCTCAGGTCAGCTGCACTGATGAGGAAATTCACAATGTAGTTCACCCCTAAAAGGGTTGAGAGATGGTAGAAGCGGAAAAAGAAAGAGAAGAGAAGAGAAGAGAAGAGAAGAGAAGAGGAGCGGCAGGAATCAAAAGTAAGTAAAAGCAACATGTAGACTTATGTGGCAAAATACTAAATGATTTGGGACTGGATAATATATTACAACAAACAGATAACAAAAAAGATTTTCACTATTTTTTTCCTTTTTCGAATTTGCCAACATTTAAGTAAAATTAGGCAGATAATGAATGTTAACTGGATTATTTGACGTTTCTGGGTCCAGGTAATTTCAATGTTTATCTGTTTTTTTAGAGCGGCATGTTTTATAGGTACATAAGCATATACAAGCTTTTCCTACCTTGACAATAAGTGGCGCTCTGGACAAAAATGTTGCTCAGAGCACCAATGTTAATAATTCATTAATTTGTTGGAATTGGATGCACATTTAAACACATTTAATATCAGTTTAGTTTAATTCACTTTTGCCCAGCATATATACAGTCCCCTGAAACAGCAAAGACAATTCCTTTGTGTTTTCTATAAACTGAAGATTTCCTGGTATTATTTCTAGTTGTAGTTATATTAAATAATGTATAACACAGCACCTTTTGTATCAGATGTGGGACACATTTTAGTTAAGTGTGCAAGTGTGTGGCTAACAGGTGTTTCTTGTTACACCAATGTCCTACATGTCCGCAGAAAAAATAAATAGTTCTAAATACTCTTGATTTTAGCCTTGGGTTTTACATGGGAATGTTGCATGCGTTATTAAAAAGAATTAATCAAAATGAAGACCAGAGAGCAGCATATGAGAGAAAAGCCAACAATTACGTGTCCTCTGAAAAACTAAGAAATCACTGGTGTGCTGAGCAAATACATAAAGTAGCCATGGAAAACAACAGCAGCTGATAAAGGAAACACTGTGAGAGCGGTGAAGAAAAATTCACAAACATCACTCAGTGACATCACAGAGAAGGGGTAAAAGTATCACAGTCCACCATTTAAAGAAGACTTCATGAGCGGAAATACAGCAAATTGCAAAAAAATAAAATAAATATAGAGATGAGCCACAAACAAAGACCAATGAGTCCAAGATTCACATCTTCCAAGTTGATGGGAAGGCTAAAGTGTGGAGGAAGAAAGGATCTGCTCATGATCCAAGCCATACAAGCCCATCTGTGAAGCATGGTGGAGGTAATGTCACGGCTGATCCAATGAGTTCTGATACAAAATGCCTGTTTGTTAAATAACAGACACGTGTCCTGGGTTAGGATAAATGAAGTACATGCAGTATATCAGGTAGATCATGACATAAAACATTATTGTCTAAAAATAATAGTTGCAATGTTGACAGATGAATATATCATGTTTCCTTTAGCCTAGTTCACTGTAATTGTTTTGTATATGTCTGAACACATAGAGGAACTGTTGTGGTAGAAACGTTTGAATGGGACCTGGATAGCGTGTCTTGATCCCCAGCATGGCTTGTTAACCAACAGCACCACACACCAACAACTTTAGTGGTGTGTTAATCCTGAAAACATTGTCGAAGTAGACACAAAACCAGCCATTTGTTTGAATCCAAAGCAGCTGCGGTTGCTTTGCTCAATGTTGCACATTTTCTATTGGTCTTGGGAAACTGGGCTTACACTGTACAGGTTTACAGTGTTCCAACAAGCAGCTTGCCTGGCAGACTAACCCACAAATGTGACTTTATATAGTTCACACCAATATATTGAAATGTGCCTTGATTGGCCCAACAATTGATGTCAGAGATCATCCTGGAACTTATGTATGCATTGTTATTGATTAGAGTGACTTGCTGCTGTCTGACTTAAAATAGATAGTTATGACTTTGCAAAGTGACCACTGGGGACAGAGGCTGGGGTAGTAGTGAATGCTGATCTATTGATTAGGTATAAAGGTGACCAGGGTGTACTATTGATTGCTACTTGTGGGACAGATACATTGCCTAAGGTGGATTGAGCTTTCTGTACTGCAATCTGGAGACAGACGAAAACACTTCTAATGCACATATTTGCTAATTCAAGACAGAAACACCTGATAAAGATCCAAAAAGTTTGATCCTCTCTTTCTTGGGCTTGAGCTTCACTGCCTGATACACGGCTTAGCCATGGAGAGGGTTCAGGAAGGGAGATTTGGGACCAGCTGACACACTAGCCTTTCTCCATGCTCCGTTATGGAGATGAAAGATAAAGCCAGATTCTTGTCTGATGATTAGCCAGCTCTGTGTATTAAGTGGCAAAACAAAAGGACTTCCACAATCAGAGGTTACAGACTCTATTATGGATTTATTATTTCATTCTCTTTCCTCCCATTTGACTCCCTGCAAAAGAAAGCCTACTTATTAAAGCAACTATTGAGTTGAGAAAAACTGGTTTTAACAGAAATATTGATAGTGCTCCTGTGTTTTTCTGCTGAACAGTGTGATTTTAATCAGGGGCTGCTGACAGCGGTCAGAAGTGTTCTTTTAGTGTTCTATTGGTGTTTTATTGTTTACGTCTTTTTTGTTGTCCAAAATGTCTCCTTTTCACTGGCATATGACCACCAGGCACACGTTATCATCCAATCCATTGTCAATGGGTTATGTAAGCAGGAACTGGGAGGATACAGATCCTATTCACCCCCGTTCCTCTAAATCATAGTGGTGACCCTCCAACAGCCAGTCTGTACTCTTCTGGCTCAAGGCTCAAGAAACACAAGGTCCAACTTGTAGGTCAGTAGGAAATAAAACTTGTATCCTCCCAGACTTCGTCAGCTGCCATGGAGTGCGCTTTTTATTTGTGACTGAAACCTGGTTTAGTGTCAGTAAGTTGAGTCCTAAAACTTTCCAAACTTTGACTTCTTCAGCTCACCAAGGACCTCCGGTCGCAGCAGCGGTCTTGCCTCATTATTCAAAGTAGTTTTCATTTTTGGCTATTGTAATGAGAAGCTTATTCCAGTTTTGAGCTTCAGCTATTTCTTATTAACTTGGATTGTCTTGTGCTGTGTGCTGTCATGACCACCAAATTTTAACATGGACTTTATCCTACGTTTTAAGAGAAATAATTAGTCATTTAAAGCCTACAGCCTGTTCCTCAGACTTTATTTCTTCTCATCTTATTAAAGACATTTTTAATACTATTGGTTCCACTATTTTAGCTAAAAATTAAGCATTGCCTGGAGACAGGTGTTGTCCGAGCCAATTTTAAACATGCTATAGTCCAGCTCCTGGTAGTCGCAAGGTCTAGACTGAAGCTCAAAGATAAGTGAGCCTAAATGCTCCTAAATCGTGAAACAGGCTACCGCTCAATATTAGGCCTGCACCAACAGTGGTAACATCTTTCCTCCTTTTAAACCAGCATGAGATATATTTTCTTCTGGTGCTGCCCACCACAGGTCAATGCCCAAAAGTCAACAAGCAATGCTATGTGGCTAACTTGACAGAAAAGTACAGCATGTAAATGTTCCCCAGCTTATATCCTCTCTCACTTAGCTATGTCTATTCCAACCTGCCTACATGAAAGTACAAAAAAATGGGTTAGAGATAATAATGATCAATGGCTGTTCTCATTCATTCTGGTCTGATTTTAACAAGTCACCAGGACTTGAAGAGAATAAACAATGAGGGAAATTAACTATTTCTTCATTTGCCAATATAATGGAGAAAATAACTCTCCAGTCAGATGTAATTATATAAATGAGGTACTTAATGCTTAACATGTTTGCAAGCTTCAGGCTTCTAAGAGGAAAGAGAGAGCCTGCTACTTTAAGCCTCTTAAGCCTCTTTAATGACAACCTGACAATGACATTCTACATGTGTGTGCATGGGTGTTATACAGTATGCGCATATGAAGACCTGGCTGTGTGAATTAATGAAAATGTTTCGCTTTGCTACGAGACTGTATCTATGATTCAAGCCTTCTTGCATGTGTTTTTGTTTCTCTCACATAAACAAACACTGGCCAGCAGCATAGACTTGCAAGGTAACACCATGGTATGCCTCGCCATGCTGTGCGGTGCCCTGCGGTGCTGTGCTCCATTCGATGAGACAGCATGACGCAGAAATCAATATGGATTAAAACTCTGTAAGGAGCTGTCCACTGACTCCTCCTCACTGTGTACGGAAGCAAAATGTGTGCACTTACTATGCTGGATTGCAGATTTTTCCCCTTTTCAAGTATAGAGGAAAAGTAAAAAGTGGGAGATAAACTATCCCTGGACGAAGGGCCATCATGATACTGAAGAAAAATGCCTGTGCAACGCCCTTCTCATGCCACCCGTGGGGCATATCCATCAAGCTGCTTAGAGTGCTGCATGGCAGGGGGCTGGAATCAGCACCTCATTCCACCTGCCACGCCTAGACTGAGAGTCGCACTAAAGCGCACACACACACACACACACACACACAGTGACAGGCCTGGTGGTAGGCCTCAACCCCCACGGCAGTGGTGGACTTCCCACAGTGCTCTGCAGGACACCAGAGATTATCCTGGCGCTCACAGACAGTCACAGAATGTTAATCCTCAGCCATCTCTTCTACTGTACTGTTAAATCTGGATCTTCCTCTCAATCGCTCCTCCTCCTCCTCAGCTCCCCTCTTTCTTTATCCATCACTCTCCATCGTCTCCTGCAATCCACTAAAATCTCCCCACATTTCCAGCTTTGTCCTCCTCCTATTATCTGTTTTAACTCCATCCCCTCCGCCCCTAAAATCTCTTGATCCCTGTTTCCTACTCGAAAGCGACAAGGCCTCATCCCCATTCACCCTTATCCTTTCTCTCAGCTCCCGGCCCAGCCCTCGTTATCAGCCCTGCATTGATCTTCTCATCCCAAAGAAAACAAAACACCAATCAGCCTGTCATAATCACTCTGCTGGAGGAGGAAACGCTGAACGCCAAGCACAGCTGCTACATGTTGATGTAGAGGCTAACAGGGCGGCAAAGGGTAGCTGAGTTATTTGTATGAACATGTGCAGGATGTGTTCTATTTTTAAAATATGTAAAAAAAAAAAGGGGCTGTGAAGGTTTATTAACTGCACTGTTGATTCCATTCTGCTAATGATGATACTGATTTTCATTTCTTTTTTTTGTATTTTCTTATTTGTATACTAGAACAATAAAGTGACAGCTGTTGGAGCGGTTCCTTCTAAAAACAACCTCTGAATGGTATCTGGTCTCCCACAGCTTCCCGCCTCTATTCAGTTTGATTTCCTCTCATAAAAATTGCCCTCTACTTCTCTCCACAGCTCCTACTTTTTTTTTACTACTTGTCCCGCAGGATTTTTCTTCAGGACACTATGGCTGCTAACTTCCAAACAATAAATGCGGTCTGATCTGTCAGCAGTCTCTACGCTGTTACTGCTGTCATACTGTGCTTTGTTGTCATGCAAAACACATGGAGTGCAAACTTTATGTCTTCACATACCTCAGCATGTTTCCACCACAGGCGGATCCAATAAAATGCTGAAATATTTGCTGGGATGCATTTATATCGTACATTAACCACTTGAACCGTAGGTTTTCCCGTAAAGTTCCTCCCTTTAAATAGCTTCAAAGTTACATAAAGCACTTTCTTCCACACAGTTTGATACCACTGCACTTATAATCAGTATCTGCTTGTCCCAGCAGTTAATTCAAATAAACTAAAATTAGGTGAAATATTCAGATCCACGTCCCTGCTTGCATCATGACATCAACTGGAAACTTTTGGTAGACAGCTTAAATAGGTAATGATGGAAGAAGGTTAACACATATTGATTTATTAATATGAAATTCTTTAGCTGACTGACATTAACATGCTCAGTCTTTATTGGCCCTTAAACAATATTAAACACTTGATTTAGGCCAGACACTATAAAAGAGAGAATAGCAAAAAGAAACAAACAAAAAACAAACGGTATTATTAAACTCCCCTGCAGACAGTATTTCTTAAAATCAATAAGGTCGTCCCTTAAAGCTCAAGGTACCCATTAATCATGTTAGTTAACAAACATGAAAACATAAAAGCAGAATCCACAACACTCCCACACTCCTGTTTTATTCACAGAACTCACGTCTTCTTTTATGTCATATTGCAAACATGTCTGACAGCGACAGTGGTGGTACAGTTTTTCACCAGTTCTGTAACTTCTTTTGTGCATTTCTGGTCCTCTCTGTGCTCTCTCTCTGTATGTATTATAAAACTATTCAAAACAAAATGGTTACATGATACAGCGACGTCTTAGAGCAAAATAAAACACAAGAAACACACTAAAGATGTTGTATGCTTTTGTGCATGGTTACGTTTTGTTAATGCTGTGTGGTGGTTTGTTTTGTTGTCATTGAATACTTTCTAAAAAGGCTGTCAGCTTTCAGGTATTTCTTTTTCAAGCAAAGCACACGAAGCCTGAGCTAATTTTCATGCATTTATTTTGTATCGGGGGTAACTGAAACCATTTTATGTTTAAACAAGATTAAGAGCTTACGTTGCAGCTCTGTGGTGCTATACTTAGCACGTGTGGTAAAAGTCATGCTACTGTGCTCACAATGATTTTCAGGTAAATATTACAATGGCCACCATCTAAGTTTAGTGTCTTAGCATGCAATGTTAGTACTAAGCATGAAGTTCAGCTGGGAAAAGGAAAGAAATCAACCACAAAAATGACTACTATTCATTGAGAGGAGATCATCAGTGTCACGATAATCCATGCAATAATAATTGATACATTTTACATAGAATCATAAATGTCACAGAAGCATAAAAAAAAAAATCAGGCATCACCTAAGTCAGCGTGACAGTACAGTAGCAATATTAATTATTTACCGGTTCAGAGCGGTTCTATAATCTACAATCGCTATAGGTGGATATCATTCTCTGACATGGATTTCTATATAAATCTTTGACCAAGCTGAAAGCTTCCCGCATCTTACCTTAACACCCTACTTTGACAAATTCTATATGGGTAGTTTACTTTATATAAATGGGATGAAATAAAGTATAAATAAAGTATATGTACTAAGATGTATGCTGGAACTTATTTAAATTTTATAACAAATCTGAAAGAAATAAAAATATTAGATAAAAAAAGCTACGTTTTTTGATTTAAAAGTCTTTGGTGTCGGCTTGGATAGCTCTTGTCGGAACCTGAATGCTGCTGAAAATATTAAAATGTAGTAAAATGAAATACTGCTTTAATAATTTCAGAAGTGATGGTGAGAGAATGAGAGTTTTTGATTTGTACAGTTGTCAGACTTTTAGCTATTGATAGTATTGTAGTCTATATATCAGTATCAGTGAAGTCATTTTTGGCCATTGAATAGTTTCATCGCACATATTTTAATTGAAACTATTTCTCTAGATCAAGTAATATTTTTTTAATGTAAATGTTAATTTCATATAACTTTATACTAATATTAACATAAAATGCATCATAATAAAACTTAGATTTTACCCTTCGAGACACTGTTTACTGTATGTGCCATATAATAAATAAAATATATTTCAAGACTTTCATTTCCAAGTCGTGAATATTTACTCACCACAAACCAAAGAGACTATGATCATTAAATAGTGTATTTCCACATAGAGAAAGTAATAAAATAAGGCATAGAGGGAAATTAACATCAGTAAATATCAGCTGTGATAACTTTGTCTCCTGTAAGTATTTTAATTTAACCAGAACAGCACAGTTCAGTATGTAATATTCACTCAGAAGTGCCAGTGTCTATTTTTCCTTTGCTGTCTACAGGTAGATCAGAATCAGTTCTGATCAGAGAAGCAGTGATTAGCTGTCATGTATCTCTTTATTATCTACAGTATGTATATGTATGTTTGCACGTGTGGGTTCACCTACTGCAAAGGTGTGTCCCTGTTACTGTGCGGTAACACTTTCTGTCAATTCAAAAGTGCTTGGAGAAGATTAACCTTTACATGATCCCAAGCAGACAACCTGTGCTCCATTATCTCCTCAGCTCTTTGCTGCTACAGTATGTGTATGAATGTGTATTAAGCCTAACCTGTGGATAACATGTACAAAAATCTCTTAGCTAACTTGTTTTTTTTTCCCCTTCTTTCCACAAAAAGTCTACTCTCACCACTCTTATCTCCCTAATGAAAACAGATGAAAACTCCTCAGCCCAATAACAAGAACACTAATTCTCTCTCATAGAGACAAACAATCTCTGAGACACAAGTAAATACGTCTGACTTTCCGATGGCGAAGGAGGAAAAAGAAAAGCACCCTCTGGGAAATTTTCTCTGATCAAGTGCAAAGAGATTAACCAGTTGGACCAGTGTGCTAATGAACAGGAGATCATAATGAAAGCCGCTCGTAAATGCAGATGAGGCATGTGGAAAGGAACAATGGCCTCGCCATGTATCAGATGAAACACAAGAGTAATGTACGAAAAGCCAATTATTTAACTGTTCCATTCTCCTACCTACCACCAACACCCTGACAACGTTTCACAATGGACTGAAAAGAACATTGTGTTTCAATCATAGAGATGTGAATAGTATGACGATTACAGCAATATGTGAAATCATACTTTAAAAAAAGAGCTAGCCTTTGAGGGATAATGTTGTAGTCTCTCAGCTGGAGCACAGTTAGAATTTATTACATTGTGTGCAACAGCTTCTTTGCACACAATGTGACAAGACACTAAATCACACACACATACACATGGCACAGAAACATCAAACACAAACACATACAAGCAAATAGGCCTAAAGTATTATTCCAAAAGAGGCTACAGTCAGGTGTGACTTACTGATTACATAGTCTCCAAATGGATCCTCATCCTCCTCATCATCTAGGTAAGCTGGAGGAGAAGGGATGGCAGAAAGAAAGAAAAAGCAAGAGAAAACAAATAAAAAAAATATATTATGACAAATCAAGCGTGGGTTGGAGGATGGAAACAAACAAAATTGAAAATGAACAAAAAGACATAAATGGTTCAGCTTATACAAAAGTATGGTTGGAAAAAAAAACCCTAATATGGAGTGAATGCCTTCCACTTTCCCATCATCCTCCTTTTTTTCCCTCATTCTTACTCTCAATCTGATACATGCAGCCTTCATTAGGAGGTAAAGCATTGACCATTAAACTACAAAAGTAGTTTCAGCACCATGCAGAGGAAAATATGATCACTCATAATTGGCTGGAGAATTCTCAATTTGCACTCAGTGCTCCTTCCCTCTCTCTCTCTCTCTCTCTCTCTCTCTCTCTCTTTGCTCTTTCTTTCTCTGGCAGGTCTGAAGATGGCATGAGAGGCCATTATGGCTCACTAAATTCCCTATTAGGCTGGCAGCATAGTCATCAGTAAGTTACAAGTCAGACGCCAACGATATTCCACCGCTTCTGTGACTCTTTCACCTGATAACAACACGTTCGGTATGGATCCTCATCGCACATGCAACTATCGCCTGCTTTCATCACCAAGTACACATAATACCACATTTTCTGAACACAGCCATTCTCTGCTTTATGTGAAAAGCAGCCCCTCTTCTTTCCCTTTCCATTTATTCATCGTTTATGTTTCCCTCTTCTTCTTTTCTTTCTATTACTCCAGGCTACCTCCCTTTAATGTGAGTTAGCATCCATCTACTGTGATCAATATCCCAGGGCTTTTATTAAACACTGCTCTTATGCATCTGTGTGCATGTGTGTGCGCACCAGCCTGCCTGCATGCCTGTCTTTGTGTGAGCGTGTATTATCGGCCTTCACTTCAATATCAGCTCTGGTCCAACAATGTCTTTATTGAGTCAGAGATGCACAAAGAGGGATATGAATGTTGTTTTTCTTATTCATCTCTGTATTTGTGCAAAGTGTGTAAGAACATATGAGTGCTATGTTCAGTATGTTGAATAGACCAATCTTGATTGATGCTGACTGCAGGGTATTTTTGCACACCCTAGGCTTAAAGACAAACATGTGCATGTAAGTGTTTGTCCATCATTGCTTTTGCTCATTCCAGCATGTGTAGCTCTCACCGCATGGACAAAAAGTCCTTGAACCAGTGGGTGAAGTATGGAGACGTACACACACACACACACACACACTCACAGCCTGGTGTGTTTGTGAAAGCGAGCTGTCAGTGCTGCTCTCACACACCATTCATCACAAGCTACTAATTCTGTTAGACCATTGTCGAGGCTTTCGCACCCCACGTTGCTCTCTGAAAACTCAATCAGAGGCTAATGCCCCCGACCCTTTCGAACACACATACCAGCTCTCATTCTCAGTTTTGTACTTACACACACACACACGCAGAGACCCTGAGGGGACAGCAGTGGTCTTTAGGGACCCCGGCAGTCCAACTCTATGAGTGTTGCTGGAATTTGACAGACAGGAGCTGCACGGACCAAGTTACTGGTGTTACAAGAGGCGTTGGAAAGAAAAGGGACTTACAATCACTGTGTGACGTATAATTATAATCTGTATAGCTAAGTATAGAGTGTTTTATTCAAAATCAAAATGATCATAATCAAACATTATCTTAATCTACCTTTATTACAAGACATTTTTTCAGTGCTTCACTTCTAAATGTTCTCTAAAGTGAAAAACACATCAGCTGACTTGAACGTGGTTGATTTAGTTTGATTTGCAGTGGGATTTGTGTGGTATGCCAAAAAAAAAATATAAAGACGACAGAGCAGATGTAGGCACTCTTCCACCTGTGCTAGTAGATTTGATTAGTTAATCAGGAATTACTTTGCCCAACTCGGCTTCTATAAAGCATAATTACAGCTCCAGCATTAAAAAGAACTTTTGACTGCAGATGTTTTAGGGGGCAAAGGTTTTTTTTCTGCATTGTCAAAAAGAATAATTAACATGAATTTTGAGCAACATGAATTTAGAAACACCGCAAAGAAACAGAACAGCTTCTGAGAGCAAAAATAATAAAGATGGGATGTGTGAGAGAAAGCAGGCAACTGAGCATGCCCAGATTGGGGGGGCAGGGTCAGACAGAAAGGCCAGACTAAATTTAGCGCCACCTTTTCATTCTCTAATTATGAGATTAATACATCCTGTCACATATGCCACAATACTACCCTGTGATTTATTATTGAGTCAACCAGATGGAGAGATTGAGCCAAAAAGGGAAGGAGGAGTGGGAGATTGTCTGAAAGCAGCTAATCAGCATGCATGTGTGATTGGGCCAGGCCTTGACAGTGCAGTGAGCGGCCAGTGCGTGTCTCTGTTTATAAAGTCGGCTGTATGGGTAAAGCCAAGGTTTATTGGCAGAAAACAATGTTGAAGTTAAATTAGATTCTGTCTGTATCCTTAACAGGCTGCTATTTAATGAGAGGGAAGAAAGGCGGCATATGTGCCCACACACGAGCATGTGTAGAGCGCTGAACTATAGATTGTGGCCATAAAGTCTGCCCTGGGCTTCGGGTTTAAATCAATGTCATAGCCTGATCCTATTTCATCTAATGCATGTTTTAATCATTCTCCCTCCTGATCAATGCAGTTTGGATGCGGCCATCAGGCGCTGCTGTGGGAATTTACAAGCACTCCTATTCTTTTGCTTGTGTTTCCAGACGGACGTTTTACGAGGCTGTGCACAGTGTGACAGTAAATCTCTTCCTCCACTTTGCCAAAATGAAATCTCCCAATGTTTCTCTATATGCCCATATTTGTTTGTCTCGCTGTGTTGCCTGTGCAAACGGAACTGGTATTGGCTCTGCCAAGTCAACGTTCTAGTCTCTTTATTTTAATAGTGTCTGGAAGGGGCAATAAAAGTGAAGTGTCTTTATTCAATACTCGACAATAAAGCTGGATGCAGGGAAACTTTGAAATCCCTGAGTTGCATTTAGGAAACTAATTTAACAGGCTTTACATACTTATCTGTAATTGGACCTTAGCAGTAAATGAAAAAACAAAACAAAACAAATAAAAAAAATAATCACAAAGTTTTTGTGTAGAAACTGATTTAACAGATGCCAGAGAAATGCCTACATAGGTTAACCACAGTTCTGAATTAGAAAATTATACGCAATGAACACTATAGTAAAGTAACACTGTGAATCTACTGTTCTGTTTTATGAGCGACAAAAAGATATTTTGTAGAGAAGCTGCTTTCTGGTTGGGGTTTGACAATACCAACCTGAATACCACGGCAATGAATAAAACAATGAGATGAACAAATGTATTTCTGCATGAACTCTTTTACTCCGCTCAGTAACAGTGAGATGGAGCCTTCAAGTAATAAAAAAGGTGTAATGGTACCATCATGTTTGATATCAAATTGGTACCAAAGGAATCATTCTTGTGACATCGTTATTCTGTGTGTTTAAAGATTTTACTTTCTGTGTGTATAGATAGATAGATAGATCAATGCAGTAGTTCTGTTAATAAAACATATAGTAGTATTCAAAGTAGTTAGGAGAGTTTTGAGTGTGGTACACATGGATGCTAACAGTAGGTTTAACTACTAAATAAGACAGCAGATAGTGTGACTGACGACTGCTATCTATCAAAAGGATCACACTGTTTAATTTGCTATTGACTGAACTTTTGTTTTCTCCTCCAGAAAGAAACATTTAAAAATAGTACGTGTAGTTAGGAAACCTGAACAATGGGAAGAAGATCTTCCTAACCTGTTTTGCAATTCATTTGTTGTTTATTATTTATTATTATTAGACAAAAACTGAGTAATGAAGATAAAAAAAGATATGAGTCAGAAGAAACCTGTGTATTTCTGCATCAGTTCCTCTGCAGCCAGTTGTCCTGCTGGCATAAAAAAAGACTCAGGCTCTCACACGAACACAAATAGTACTTTCCCTGAGGTTTGTGATATCTGTCACATTTCTCTGGGCTTTCTATTTTGGTAGTGAATTCTGCAATAGGGCACATGCACACAATCACTTACATGTACGCTCCTGCCCTGAAGGGCAACCCTAGACCCTTAAACTGACACCTGTCAGTCAGGCCGGCGAGCTGTACTGACAGGAACATAACGAGTGACGGTGAGACGCGCAGCGTGAGCAACGGGAAGACAGAAGAAGCGGCTTAAAAAAAATGAAGAAGAAAGGTGGGAGAGGAGAGAGATGAAGAGGAGAAGGAAAGCAAGTGGAGGTGAGACTTCTAAAGCTTGTTAGATACGCAGCGAGATGAGAGCGGTGCAGCGTGCCGTTTGGTGTTTTAGCACGTCACTGTCTTTTTGATTTGTTAGCATGTGTTTATGATGTTGTTTCTCTGTCTGCCTCTGTCAATCTCTATTATTAGACCCTCAGATCCTCCTGCTGCTGTTTTGACACTCCCGTTGCTCCTGCTTCACACTTCCACACATATGGGCACGGTTTAGGCTCGTACACACTTTCACACCCATAGACAGATAAAATAGCATATAGAAAGACAATGACAGACTAATATACACAAACATGCAAATTCAGCACCCCCGCTCCTCGGGACACACTATCTTTTTTTTTCCCCCTGGGTGCTTTGAGGTGTGACGTGCTTCCAGCATAAGATGCTCTGTTTGGAGGAAGATACGGGAGCAAAGGGTGAGATTTCCCTCATTCATAGCAACTATGTAACTAGGGAGTTGACTTGATCAGACATGCGCACACACCTGGTTCTTTTATCAGGCTGCTGCGCTGCCTCAGATCCCCTCACGCCGGCAGAAACACAAATGCAAAGTCTAATCTAAATCTGAGGTCTGGACCATGAGATGAGCCTAAGGGTGTGAGCTGTTGCCCCCCTTGAATGTCACTACAGAGGGAAAACTTTTGAAGTCTTGCATTTAAATGAGTTGACTTTGTTTTGACACACATTTTGCATAATCATCAATATGAATTTCTGTAAAAGACAAGTGTATGTTCGGTCCCTGTAGGAGCACAAAAATATCCATGAATAACACTTTTGACAAAGTTTTTTTGGGGAGAAAGTGGAAAAAAAACAAAAACAACGTTTGATCTTCTCAACAATCAACACTCAGTGACATCATACTGCAGGCAAATGATTATCACAATACAAACCTGGATTAAGAAGCTAATTTTACAAGGTCTGGAAATGTGGCAACAGTGCACTCAATGGTGTTCTCCTGGCCCTGAGACAGAGTGAGAGCAGTGTCTGCGGCTGATATCTGCGGCTGCAAGATTAGCTTGGTAATTAACCACAAAGCAATTATCGGGTAGTGGGATGAGAGGCGCATCTCAGAGAAGGTGTTTCTTGACGTGTTTAATAGGTGTTGAGTAGTTTGATCAGTCGAAAGAAGTTGACTCTGATTTGGAGGCCTGCAGTCCAACAGAGTTTGATCCACAGCTGATACGTGCGGCTGCTGAGAATTCAATTAATTAGACTGTTGCTTTTCCTTCCATCCACTTTTCATTAACCTCCATTGACACCTCAGCGAAGCTCGCACGCAGGTTTACGACTGCATCAGGATTAACAAGGAAATGGGAAGTTGGCAATAAACAAAGTTGCCAGAGGAAGGAGATCCCCTCTGGGAACATCGCACTCTCACACTCACAAACAGACGATGCACTTGAAAAGTACAGATTAGCTTCTCTCTGACTGCATCTCGTCGTTGGATAGTAAAAGGTAAAATGCTCTAGTGTCATTGCCATCTCCAAAAAAGTTTTTATTTAAGACTAGCTGAAGACCAGTGGTGAGTTGTCGGCAGATAGGTGTATAAGAGGGTAGAGTTACAGGCCTTTGGCTAAGTGCTATTGATGAAATTAAGGATGGCTCTCTTGGGGGGGGTCCAAATGCTGTTCTTTAGATCAGAAACCCTCAATCAATAAATCTGTGGGACCCACAATTCATATAATGGCTGTCTGTTTGAGAGAGGGTCCAAGGTTTTTAAGAGTATGGAGACATTTGTGCAGGACATACATTCTCACACACGATCTGTCATAATATATCAGTCCAACACATCCTCCCTGATCTGTTCTCACTTCCCCATCAAGTCTTACTCACTGTCTTATTTTTTCTCAACTCAGTGTGACTCTACTTTGATACGTAAACCATCTTCACAACAATCATGATAGATTATTTTCTCCTACCTGACTCATCGTCAGACTTGTCATTCTCCGAGTCGGTCAGGGTGAGGGCCGAGTTCTCACGACTGGACACTCCTGAGCTGCGACG
Organism: Ctenopoma multispine; assembly: GCA_034779795.1. Classification (NCBI taxonomy): domain Eukaryota; kingdom Metazoa; phylum Chordata; class Actinopteri; order Anabantiformes; family Anabantidae; genus Ctenopoma; species Ctenopoma multispine. The sequence continues at coordinate 6,125,965 of JAUYWH010000002.1, forward strand.
GGACTTTACCCCTCCTCGTCCGGCCCAAAGCTGGATGGCTCGCTCTGGAGACAGTGGCCCCTCTGGGTCCGAGTCGGCGTCAGAGCCAGCGCTGAGAGAATACCCCCTCTGGAGGAGGCCCAGGTCGGGACAATAGGGAACAGCAGCGGGGTGTGGAGACGGAGCTGGCTCACATACACCCAGCTCAGCCAGGGTGAAGTTACCCCCTACAAGGGAGAAGATGCAGTTACATAGGTGAAAGGTCGTAGTAAAACAAGTAAATTGAGACATTCACACAAACAAATGTTGGCACGAACAAACACACACGCATATCTAACAAACCCACAATCACACGCAGAGAAGCACACTAATTATGAAACTACGGAGGCGGAGGCTGAAAATTGGGCTTTGTTGCGGCAGGCAGGAGGGGGAGACATGACGCAGCATGAATCAGGCACAAACTGCTGGAAGGAATATGTACTGGCCTGCAGGCCTGTTAAGACCGGCTTAGAAGGCCTGCCTCCCTCGCTTTACTGCTCTGCATTGGCATTCATGAGGCGTTGATGTGAGATCAAAGAGCTGTTCACTCGAGGCCTTTCAGACTGTAGTGGAGCTGCTTCACTGCCTTCTGGGTTTGATCATCTCCCCACCTATTTGCCATCACATTCTGGACCCCAGGCTCACTGAGCATACTGCAGTCTGCTGCAGTAGCGGCCCCACTGCTGAACACTCTCCCCCTTAAGACAAACTGACTCGTCACGTCTAAAATAAATATATAAAATTATCCAAATTAAAGCACATCAAAGGAGATCAATAAACAGTGCTGCAGCCCAATTAAATCCAAGCTGAGGAAAAAGCAATTAAGGAAAAAGGCATGCTCAACCAATTTATTCTCTATACTAATTAAAAGAGTATTGTGGATGCAATCGCTCACCATCAGCTGTTGGGGTAAAGGGATCGGGGGAAAAAACAGTTGTGATTCACTTCATTAGCAGTTTGTGAGGGAGGGAAAAGGAAGAAGCAAGTGAAGAGAGGTTGGCATTGTGGCGGCACACTGTATGAATCAATGCACTGGGAATCACACAGCTGTGTGACTGGGTTAACTGTGACTCATCAGGCGTACGAACGCAATCAGAGAGAGAGGAATTAAACAGATGAAAATCGTCTGCTGCATCTTCACAGCTCCTCTTCACAGCCTCACCGAAACTCAAGAGTTGTTGTAAAAGTACTGAGGAGGGAGAGAGGGGGGCAGAGCATAACAGGAAACTTAGCAGTGGAAGTGGTGAAAGGCTCTATACTTCTACTTAGACAAACAGATGGACTAGACTAGAGAGCAGCGGAAAGTGAATAACTCCACAGGTGGATTCAGCTACTAGACTACAGGCTGCCAAGCATCCAACCAGCTACAGAACAAAGGCACCCAAGCACAGCAAGACATCAGGGAAGATTACCATTCCTCGTCTTCTTTGCTTCATTGTCTTTTCCTCCTCCTCATAAAGGATGAGAAAGGAACCTTCTTTACTATACATGACACTAGGGACTTTTACAATCTGTTGGCAATTTTCACTACCATGCTACTGTTTACACACAGGATCTAATTCTAGTCATTGAACTCGTACCTGAGAAGAGGTATCGTAGGAGGACTGGCGAGAACTCCAGGAGGCCTGAGAGAGTAGAGCACACGGGTTCTTTAACATCAGTCAGCAAATCATCCTAAACTCAACTGCTTGTTAGAAAAACGTCTACTCCACAATCACAGTAGGGATTAGTCTTTATGCAAATTATCCCATCCAACTACAATGGAAATAATTGGACCATAAACACATCTTCTAGTCTAAACAAACGCTACGTGGAAACATTTGCTCAACATGAAAGTGTTTGTGTGTGTGTGTGTGTGTGCATGCTAGCCACACATATCTAATGTTACATCCCACAGGCCAACATTCTGTACAATTAACATCGCATAACCAGTGATTACACATGCAAATCCAATCACTCCTTATCACCATCAGACACAGCCCGATGCCGTGGCAATCTACATGGACTCAAAGAAAGATGGATTGGTGCGAGGGGCTGAAGCAGACGTGAAAATCTATCTCAGTTATTCTACAAATAGAAAACCAATCGCATGTTTGTTATGTGATATTATGACAGATGTGAGGGCAAATGTGGCGCTGCATTCTAATCAGATCAATGCCTGTCTCTGTATGCCGCTGCCGCTGGCATTTACGCAATTATAATGCTGCGCATTAATGTGTGTTTTGAGCTTTGTGTGGCTACAGCAGCTGCCGTGGTCAGCACACCTCTAAGTCTGTTCATCGTATTATGTACATTTGTCTATGAGTTGATCTGTGCATTTAATATGAATGCGTTGTATTTATGAATTAGACCGTGCTATAAAATGAAAGCAGCATGGTCTAGAACGCTCTATTAAGTGCTTTTCCCTAAAATGAAACACATTAGAAACAGATGCATGTGAAAAACTGTCTAATAATCTTGATTTAAAAGGGTTACTTGTTAGTATTTTTAAGAGCACATGGGTGAAATGGACAAGAATGACCTAAATTATTATGCGGGAATCTAATTCACGTGAAAATACGGTTATATTCAATGAGATAGGAATATCCAAAATGAAAAATCATGCACACTATGACTTAGCAGAAGCAAAAGTGGCTTATGAGCATTAGACTATGCTATCTAGAATGCTCCCCTGAATACTCTTCACTAATAGAGTGGATGACAGAGCAGAAGGAAGGGAGAAAAACAAAGTGTGAAATGTGTGTGAGCCCAGCAAGCGAGCAAGCGAAAGAGAATAGAGGGTTACTGAGTTACTAGGTTACACAGTCATGATAGTCGAAATTTGCATGCAAAGAACAAGGATCTCAATCAGTGTATGCTCAATCAAATCTAAATGAAAATATAACTAATAAGATGGTTAAAGACGACTTCATATCAATATTAGCCCTGCATAAAAGATAACCACATGTTGTTTTGGGGCGCCTGCTGAAGTGACTGATGCAGCAGGACTGCAGGTCTGCTGGGAGCCAGCAAATCTGCTGAAATCACATACACACTATAGTACATTTTTTGTAGATTTCTCATAACATAAACGTTGTGCTGTTTCTCGTTCTCGACATGAGGAAAGTTAAAAGTGCTGCCGCAATGACAACTCTCCAAGATATAAACCAGTGTGCAATGCAAACTCTGTTACTCCAATTGGATTTCCTGCACTGTACAGCTCATCACTATCGTATTTTTATCTAGTACAACATACACCCACCAACGCGCCCTTTAGCACTTTTTAATGCAACAGACAACAGACATAGAGAATCTTACACAGTTACCCTGACTTGCAAAGTACAATTATTTTTTTAAAAACACTGCATGACTGAAGCTGCAGTTTGATCTGTTTCTTTGCTCAATTGGTAGTGTAGTTTCCTCCATTTGACATAAACAATCATTTGGAGAATGCATGCACCACACATATTGCGCCTGAGACAAATAGGTCATAGAGGGAAAAGAAGCATCTTGTTGGAAATCGAATACAATAGTGTGAGTGGGAATGGTGTTTGCAGTGATCCATTAAACCGAATGCAATTCCCTTGATAAAACTCATTATGGATGTGTGTGGGAGCAGATGTGTGCAATGTGTGGTGTGCGCATGTGTGTGTATGACTGTTTGTGAGTAGACAGCTTTGTGGGATAGAGGGGCCTATCATTAAAAAATCATTTGCGCTTGTTAGCAATTTGACAGGCAAAGTATAGGCAGCAGGACTCTGCATTATGCTGGTTGACTTTCCCTCACCCCACCATGTAATTCTGTAAAGCATGTAAAGCAGGCAGAACCTGTGGGCTTCAATGCCTGCAATTATGTTGCTTTTTCCAGATTCCAATAGTTTACAGTGCAGGCCACCCTCGGACATGCCATTTCGAGCTTTGGAGGGAGCACCAGTTCAAAACAAGTTCTGATTTGCCCTGAAGTGCTAAACTAGTGAACTGATTTGCTTCTGGGTGGAGGATGCATCACAATCAGGAAGCAAATGCAACTGTGCACGGCAGGTTCCCCAACAATCCCCTGCAATAGCTGAAATTGCTGTTAATAACAGTAAAAGCCTTATTTTCTTTGTCACAACTAGGAAAATGCTAAGGAAAGAATGTGTGGCTAATAGCAGACAAATGTGTCATTTCTTAATATTTTCCATTTTCATTTGCATCCAATTCAAAATTCATCTGCACTGCACTTTGGCATCCCTGAAGTAAATGAACATCTTTTTATGTTTTCTTTCCTGTAAATTATGAAGCAATAAAATAGACATATGTATTCCTCACTAATAATAATAAGGAACCCAAGTGAAGAAATGTTTCAAGAGACAGCAGGTAAAAAAGAGGTTTGAAATGTGGTGGGTAGAGACAATACAGCGCGTAAGACCCAACTTCAAGGAATTACATTTTCCTGCTCACCTGGGATCAAATCCCAACTGAAGATGCTCTACTAGATCACATAATCTATCACACTGTTTCTCCTTTAAGATGCTCAGTCCAAGGAGAAACATTGAAAAAAAAAAAAAAACACTGGACTGCTCACTGTGCTATTACAAAATAAAGAAAACAGGGAACATTATTATTTCTTTCAGCTGGTTGCAATCATTTCTTAGTGTTTACTTCATTATTTCAGAACTCTCCTCACACACATGTAAAATTACATATTAGGGCAGCACTTTCAAAACATTTTAAAACTAACAAAATACTTTCATTATACTTTTAACATTTGCAATATACCAGCAAAATAAGTTAATGTATGAATTAATAGATACAGTAGCCTTATGAAATCCATCTTTCGTGTTATAATGGCATTTGACAACATACATACAATGTAGTATACAGTATATGCCATACACTAATGGATCAGGAATGTTGTTAAGCCCTTTTTCCAGTGAAATAAAAAGATATGATCTTAGTTCTGCCACATAAAACATGTATATATTACACTGTATGAGATGTACATATCGGATATCTACTGTAGATATGAATAATTGCTCTAAGCTCATCAGAAACTACAGTACAGATGGTGTTCCTCTCACTCTCGCAGTCACTATTCATCCACTATCAGACACTTGTCTGTCTCTGACCATGTTTATGTAAATCACCTCTTCCAGTGTTTCCCTTTTTCTATAGATAGCAATGAAATTAGAAAAAGAAAATGTGTATGTAAACATATGCAAAACACGCTGTGGATACCATCCTGAGACATCAGCTAAAAGTTTGTGTTTCAAAATTTATGAATTCATGAATTTTGAAAGACGTCGTCTTTGTATTCATTTGGTGTCACGGCAACAGAGAATGATCTACACGGTTGTGGCTCACACAGGCTGCTGTGCTGCACTATGTGAAGAGGAGAATGTATTTTCTCTTAAGTTGGTAAGGGTGGAAAAAAAAGGGAGCAAAGTAAAAAGTGAGACGAGCTGATGACGAAAAAAGGGATCAAAGATGATAATAGTACTGATGATGAAAACGATGCAGTGTAGAATGATGAAATTCTTGGCTATGGTAAACAGTTTATGCAGGCAAAGAGACAGCGAGAGAAGCCAGTAGCCAGACAGAAAAAACAGTCCTGTGTTTTCCTCAATAATGTGCCAGCATAGTGAATTTAATGAAAGCACCTGAGCAGAGAGACAGAGAGCAAAGAAACACAGATTGGCTTTGACTTGCATACATGTCATACAAGGGTCAAGTTCAAGATCACTCATCTGTGACAGAGTAAGACATGAGTTTGTGGAATTGTTGTGTAGCTACAATTATCACACATCACAATGTTATTACTCTAGCACACACACACACACACACACACACACACAGACACACACACACACACACACACACACATTGCAGTAGCGAATACTAATAAACATCTTCACAAATCAGGGTTTCCATGGTGATGAGGTGAAGTGTATAAAATGAAGTGAATGTTGCACGGGTGCAAACATACACACATCAGAGGTGAGGATGCTAATGAACAAAACCTCCACAGATGTTGATAATGAGATCACTGGCTTTGGTATTCTGATAGTATGACATTCATCTTACCTATAAAATGTTTGTTTTTCATCTCTAAGTCAGATTCTTCACATATACATGAAAATACAAACCCGCATATGTGCATAATGTTCAAAACAAGGCTATGGGGATCAGGGTAATGTATGTATTACATACAGTTTTCAGGCAAGAGATCATTCTAGGTCACTATTAATAAACCCAGTCTCTAAAAATTACATTTCTATAAAACTAAACTACAAACACAAATATGTTTTTGTGCAGAACGTGATTGCTGGAGTGAGTGGATTACGTTTTCTGTTAACATAACAATCATATGTTCATACATATGTTAATAGCTAACATACAGTAAAGAATGAAATGTGCTCGAGCAACATACTGTATTTTTTCCATCAAAATAAGTACAACATTCTGTTTTTTCTTCTGCCAAAACATGCAGTGTTACAGTTTAACATCCAGATGTGCAACTCCATCTACATTATAAAAGTTTTTTTATGGTTGGGTTCTGACATCACAACAGTGCGTTAATGTCAGAGAAAGACTGTGGGGTGGGCCAATAAACACAAATGTCGCTTAACACACGCAATGTCTGCATTTAAATTTAAACCAAAATACAATCTTTCTGTAATCTCAAGTGGGATTTGTGGTGTTGAACTTGGGTGTGTGGATCGTCAGCGCTGCACGGTACACTGCCACACCTGCCATCCACCCCAGGCACCTCCATGCAACTCATTTTCTGTTAATAAATGTAGTGCTTCATTCATTCAAATGATAGGTTTCTTCACAACATGATTATTACGTTCACCACAAAAACATAATTGCCATTGCAGTTTAGTTGCACAGGAACGTAATTTTTATGTGACAGGGTTGCAATTAATATATGATCTTTTCCTGACATTAAAGCTGCAATAATCCAAATTTTTTTATACAGTGGATCAAATAAATATGTATGATGTGAAAGGTGTACTGACAACCATAGAGAGAATTATCAACCAACTACACAGTTTTCTTTAGCTCTATGGGGCATTTTAATTGTCTTTTAGCTTACTGTTTTAGTTTTACACCCAACATCTTTACTGTTATGGTTCTTCTTTGGCACTCTCTTCAGCTGGGAACTGAAATACAGTAAAAAAGTTGTAGCTGCATTTGCAGTAATGAAATAAGTAATAAGTAATGTGCACAAAAAAAACATCTCAAAAACCTGACTGAGGTTAATATTTGGTTTAAATGCGCATTGGCTTGTACAGCACTCGTGTTAACTTTTGCAAACTCAAGGTAGTTGGCGGGTATGTTGTTCCAAGCAGCTGAAGAAAGTTCTTTATGATGAACACCTCTTTGTACATTTCCTGATACACAGCTTTGCTCTTATGTTACCCCAAGTCAGCGTGTAACCCCTTCTTTAGAGAATTAAACGATTTTAGGGGATTATTGTCTTGTTCTTCTCCGTTTTGCTAAACATCTTATCTCAGTCATCACCCTCATGACCATCAGATAAAATGCCTCATCCCTTAAAAAAAGATTATTATTTGACTCTAATTTGCTGGGATAAAAGCAAAGTGTTTGCAGCAGATAATACTGCTGAGATTAAAACGCTTTATCTATCTAAACACATGCATTTGGTCTAATAAGTAAACAAAGCATTGGGTAAAGTTAGTTTGACGTAAGAGATGTAAAAAAATCCTTGTTCATATAGTGAGAGTGGCAGTAGAGGAGATATGTTCCAGCACTGCCTTCCGTGTGTGACTGACATGTCATGACAAGATGACAGGGCGCACTGACACTCACCTTCACATGGCTTAGTGTTGATTATGAAAAATCCATTTCACACATGCACACGTATGTGCATACACACATACATCGCCCATAGCATGTGGCATGTCATTAACGCCACTATTAGCAGCGCGGTATCGACCTAACAGATATGCTCAAATAGGAGCGCCACGGACAAACACTTCCCACTCGTTCCATATGACATCCGGTCTTTTTGCTCCTGCATGAGCCACAGGGGCCCTTGCACCTCCTAATGAGGAGACCAAAATAGGTGTAACAAATGTCATCTATCGTTGGGCTTGTTCTAGTCCTGCCCAGAGGACAGCAATCTGGGTTGGACAGGACATGACAGGACATGACACGACACCATGCACTCTAGAGGAGGTCTTGTCACTGAGAGGGGTAGCGCTAAGCTGTGAAACACCTCTTATCTGAGAATACGTGGCCGAAGTTCACTGAACTGAGAGACATGCCTCACTGTTTCTTATAGCACTGGAATACCACACATGCTGCACTAGACCACCATGATGTGCCTACTGCTGAGATAAACTGTATTTGCATTATTTGGGGTAACTGTGCAGGTATATGTTGGGTAAGACATTTTTGAATACCATATTCCTCTACCTTCTTAAATATGAAGGAGAATAAGATATTACCAGATATGCTGGTATGACATGTTTACATTAAGAAGCTATGACATGTATAGTACACATCTTTTTTGTGTTATTATTATTGTCATTATTATGTTATATTAATTCTAACGTCATACACTAACACACTAACATCTTGTATTGCTTTTGTAGCTCATTAAAAGTTTTTGCCAAATTCATGACACTGGTGACTCCTGGTAGTTATTTTGAAAAAGACACTGTAATGGACTGAAACACACAAACCGGGAACACCAAAATACCTGAGCCTAACTAATATATCATGAAGTTACAAACAAAAACATATCTATGAATTAGACTTTGTAGTATAAAAAAACAAAAACTATACAAGTTTAAAATTAACAAAGCAAATAATTTGCATAAGTTTCATTTGGTAACTAAAACAAGAGCAGAAGCAGCATCAAAACAGAGACATATGTATATGAAAGATGTGGCATACATCGGCACACATACGCACACACACACGCGCATTTAAATTCCGTGGCTGGGGACCATGTTTAATTACAGCCTAGGAAGCAAGTGACTGGGCTGAGAAAGGAAAAAAAAACACTTGATAACAGTGACATTTACAATCTGCCTCATTTATCAAAAGCTGCCAAAGCAGAGTCAAAGAGGGTCATTACATAGTAAACATAGATTAACTCAACTCTCACAAAACCCACACAACATTGTCTGATAAATGATTTTTATTCTAAGAAAATTGCAGATGTCAGCATGCATTTCCCCAGACTCTGTCAATTAATTGTCTTGTTTGATACCCAGTATTTGTGTGTGTCTGTGCACAAGTAAGAGCCAGCATCGGTGCTAAATAGCTGGCACCTTCAGCCTGCATTTCCCCGGCCTCTTCCTGTTATTTGTCTCATTTGTTACCCAGTGTTTGCATGTGTGTGCACGTGCACCTGTGCCAAAGTCAGAGCTAATAGCTAGCACTTTCACTTTCATAGCACAGACTGGATTTGACAAACTAACCTGTGGTCTAAACTGAGTTGTGTGGACACTGTTTCAGAATAAATACCAAGGGCACATCAAGTTCTGACAGATCTGTACTTAGTCCCAGTGATTTTATTAGGTCCAAGAACAACTCAGTTTATACACGTCCATGGTGCGGAGAAAAGAGCTTATTTAAGTCTGTAAACTGGGCTCTTTTGACATGTACAGTAGCCCAGGTGTGCCAGATGCACTTGCAGATACACAAATGCTGGACCAGATGTTATTATGAGTTAAGTCCCTCTTAAAAGACCACCTTGCATGTGTAGGGCCCACAAATACAAACCACACGAGCGGTTTCCTGTCTAGAAAGGGGCATATAGTTGGGATGAGTGGGAGTGCACTGAGGATTGGAGGAGTGAAGTAGAGTTATCCCTGGGATATTCTTCAGCGACTCTTTTGCTGTATTCCTGCAGCTACAGGATGCTTTTGAGTGTAAGCAGCTGGCAGAGGCACAGAATGCCAGGGAGAAGACAAAGATAAAGAGGGATCGGAGGAAGAGGGGAGGGATTGTATTTAATCTCACTGCCATTCATTTTTAATAGCATGCAGCTGCTTTGTTCTCTCTTTGATCATCGGCAGTCCAGGTTGACTGTAACCCAGTGGAATGCTTGGACACGCACACACACACACACTTTGGCATGTATGCACACAAAGAAGCATACAAAGGCACATTCAGTGTTTCTTTTATTTCATTTTTGTGGATTTTTGCAGTTGTTTACTCACAATTTTCAAGCCAAATTTCCTATGCACTGCAGTCCGTGATTCAGTCAATCATACTGTTGGCCTGTGGAGGGCTGCAAAAAGACATATGCTGCTCCTGTGACACATGGTGTCCCCAGTCGCTGCAAGCAATAAGCTTCACCGAGAGGTCTAATACATGGTAGGTAAACACAATCCCCCTAATTCAACCCATCACTGTACAGGAACCGCAACCAAGCAGAAGAAGTTAGTGAAGGGACACGCACAAGAAACATCAATGGCTTCCCACCAGTGAACACAGCCAGTTATGCTTGAAGCTAGAGGCCCTTTCAACTCCTTAAGGGCCGAAATCTTCACTACTAGGAATCAAATCTCTGCAGTGATAGTTAAGAATGTTTCTCCTTTATTACCTGTGTACCCAACACATTTGTAGGTATCAGAGGGGAAATTCACTGATTACTCTACTGCTCTTGTGGAATAGTTCTGCTTAAAAAAAAAAAAATAAGAATCTGTCCATCGTAAGGCTGACGATGGTGAAGGTGAAACTGTAGTTTGTATTGTAAACACATCCTTCTCGATAAGTAGTGATTTAAGGTGGTGGATAACTCATTCACCGGTCACACTGATTTTCTTCTCGTGCAGGTTCCTCTTGAGTCAGAGAGGATTCCTTACACACCGAGGTTAGTCCCCAAGTGTCACTGGAGAGGGCACATTATGAGAGTCTGCTGCTGCTTCTGCTGTTACTGTGGATACTTCTACTTGCAATCTTCTCTCCCCAAAGAATGGAGAAGACAGCATGAAGGCTCATTCTGGTCACTCAGCAGTGCATTTTCTTTGCCATTTGGATTTGAATGTGACAGTGGAGGTAATCATTCCAGGATGTGAGTGGAAGAGAGAGTTTGGACCTTGGTTATTGTAGTTTTTGTCCCAGCAAAGCAGAATGAGGTAAACACGACCATTATATAATAAGTATACTCCAGGTTTGAATGGGCTTATTCTTATAACATGAAGACATATGTGCACATTTTGTTGCACCTGTGAAGACGAGAGGTCAGGCCTATAGAGCTGAGATAGAGGGCAAAGCCTGTGTGAAATTGAACAAAAAGACATGCAGTGTGCTCGTTCTCAAAGCCATAGAGAGGGCCTCGACATAACAAATGTGTGATATGACCACTAAAGCAACAATACAGGAACAGCAAGAGAGAGAGAAATAGGAGAAAAAGATTATGAAGGAGAAATCAGGCATGAAAGGTGTGACGAAAGAGCAAAAGGGGACATAAAAGAAAGTGAGAACAAAGTGAGAGGTGGAAAGATAAGATCTGAGAGTGAGAGAGACAGAGAGAAAGAATGATCAGGGACAGTAGATGATGTTGAGTGTTGTCCAGGCAGTAAGGAAAGCAGGTGGGTGGTGAATTCTCTGTGTGGTTTCTAGCCCCGGGGGCAAGGCAGCAGAGGAGAATGTAGAGGGTCTCATTTAGATCCTTCTAAAAAAGAAAGGCCAAAGCTTCTAGAGGCTGCTGTGGCTGTGATAATGCCTGCTGTCTAGAGGTGGACCTGCGGGGATGACACACCCCTGGGATGTGCTGAATAGGAGCTGCAGAGATGGACTGGGAGAGTGTCCAGGAGATATGCAGTATGGTTTGAAAGATCATGGAGGCAGAGAGGTGAAAGACAGCAGAACAACAAAGCGAGACTGCAGGGGGAAATTAAGGCGAAGTGTGCTTCTCAGTGTTCAGAGTGGCATATTAGAGTTTGCACATTAGTCCTATTTGTATTTTCCTCATGGGATCTGTTTAGCAGTTTAGCATTCAGTTTAGCCCAAATTAACCCACTGAAAAATATGACAGGGAATTAGTTCCAATTTTTTGTGTAAAATAAAGCAAACAAATATGTCTGTAATATTTCTGGTTATATGTGAATGAACCTTGTACCTTATTGGGATCACTGATGTTTTCAAATACTGTATGTAGCTTTGTGGTGTTAAATAGCGAACACTTGTAATGAGCTTTCCAGGCTGCTGCATGTTATGGTGAGGAAAGAATGTGTTATTTGGCTGAGCTTATCCAAGAGACGAGGTAATAAGTGTGTAATGGGGAAACAGTGGAGTTGAGATCCAACGAAAGCGGGGGGTCTGTTGGAAGACACAACCGAACCTGCTTTATCAAAATCTGCAAGGAGCCTTTTGGGACAGCTAGTGTTTAAACACTGAAAATAAACTGAATTTACTTCAAATTTGCACAATTTCAGATAACACGTTCAGTCTGGTAAATGTAAACTTTAATATGGATTTCAAGATTCTAAAACAATATATTGTGCAATATAGCAGTATTTTATTCAGTGTATTTTTATTCAATGGCCAGATAATGGGTTTGAATTTCATAGGTTGCTCTCTGTGCAGACAGAGACATCTACTAAACTGTCACTGGTCAACTGTTTCTTTGACTGGAGAAACCGCTCAGAATAGGCACACCACTAATGTCTGACATTTAGACAACATTTGAGAACTCTATGCTGTACGTTAACCAGAGATAAAGGTTTGGTGTAATGTCTGCAGTCTTGCCTTTCATGCTGATCTTGTATCTTTTTATAAAGAAGAAGAAGAAAATACACAGTAGGAGTCAGAGAAAGATGTAACTCAATAATAGTTACTCAACAGTACAGCTCTATACCTGATAGCCGTTGCTGAGGTACATATGCCTCTTATAAATATAGCCAAAATACAATGAAAGATTATTTTGAACGGAAAATAATTGCTTATTTTTTCGAGTTTTTCTCCCAAAATCACATCCGCTGATTCCTGGTTTGGCTTGGGACTCATCCTCACGACATCTGCTATGCTCCTAATAATTTGCACTGCATAACTCAATGCAAATGCTTTTTCAGGATTACAAAACCAGTCCAAATCTTTGACTTGTGAAAATGTGCATTTTGTCTGCATGCGCTTGTGCCTAAGCATTTGTGCTGCAGGATAAAGGAACCTAAGCAACAAATACAGGGCAATACCAACAATATAATTGGACTTTTAAATGAACCTTTGTCCAGCTTCTGCAGATGACTCCATAATAAAACCCAGTAGCAGTTTGTGTAGTTTTACTGTACATTATGAGCATGTGCAAGCGCAAAAGCTCACTAGGTTCTCCAGTCCCACCTGTGCATGACTCACACCTTTTTGTCTCACACATGGATATAATGACAGCTGTAAGGGCAAGTCAATATGCATTAACACACCACAGAACTGTGAATTGGTTGAGCTACAAATAACCATTTAAGCAAAATTGCAGTTTGAGAATAGCCTTGAATGACCTCAAAACTTCTTACCAAGAAGCACAAGCACGATGATGGCTCACCCAACCAAAGGGCCATCATTATTATAATTTAATCAAAGTTAATCATATTTTCTGGTGTGGCATCATCAGTGCATAAATTACTAATATCACAGGTCAGTTCAAACATCAAGCCTCCAATTCCAAGTAGATGTTAAATAAAACAAGAACATTATCTGAGTTCAGTCTCACTTCTGTACTAGAAAAGTTTCTGTCTACTTGTACAATTTTATCTCTAAACTACAAGCTGTTGAAAAGAAGAACACATTGTTTCAATCCCTCACGCTGTCTAGTTATAAAAATATCAGAAAAAAAAGATGAAAACTCTATTTATCTGCTGCCTCTTTCGCTCCATCTTTCTCACTCTAACTCCTTTTTCTTTCTCCCTCCTTCCAGCATTACTTCTCCCGTGGTGTCACAGTCCATATGGTGCTGCAACACTGTTGGTCTCCTGTGGCCACACTTCCCACGATGCATCTGTGGCTCTGGGCTTTCATGGGAGCTGATAGGCTGAGAGGACCGTGGTATCGACCAGCTATTGCCTGGTGTGAGGTCAGCTTGGTGCAGCACTGGAGTGTGTCCGACCAGCACACACCACTGACTTCCAGTTTTTCATCCATCCTGCCAATCAGTCCTCCATTTTCTATCGTTACCATTGTCTCCGTACTACAAAGTCTGTTCTTCTGATGTTTTTTTCCTTAAATGTTTTTTTCTAGTGCCATTACACATTTTCTTTTTTAAACTACTGCCAGATTGATCCATTTCTCTTATTTTTTGAAATCACCCACAGTCAGACATGAAACTTGAGAGTTAGTGTACAAATAATGAAGATGTTTCATTTGGAAAATACCATCAATGACTCAA
>JAUYWH010000002.1:6140364-6175804 GCA_034779795.1 Ctenopoma multispine
GGATTTTAATGTTATTCTACTATCTTCTGCATTGTTGTGTTAAATTGCTCTGAACTCTCCGTCTCTCCTGTCTGTGCCCATGCAGAGAAAACAGAGCTTAGCACAGATCAATCCCATTGAGTCTGACTCCTTTCACCAGCCAGAGATCAATACTGCCTGTTTCATGTCCCCCTGCAATATACACATGTGCTTACACACATACACACAAATACAGAGTCACATGCACATGCACTATAGAGATGACCTATCGGCCTATCGGCTAACTTGCTCACCGGGGGATACAGAAGTTCATTATGACAGGCTTGCCTGTGCTAAAGGTCTGCTTTGGTCCTCTGCTGCAAAGTGCAGCATTTACACCATCTGATTACATTAACAGCTTGCCACAGAAGCTTCGCAAGAAACATACAGTGGCTCAAAGTAGTACACAGCTGGACAACTTTTACATGTGCAACAATGTGACTGCTGAACGTGCGATGGCAGGTGTTCAGTAATAAAGGAATCACACAAAAGGACTAGAAGGGCTCTAAAAGTAGTAAACTCTGTTGGGCTAAGCCATATGTGCTGGACAAGCAAATGACTGGAGCTGCGCTGACAGCAGAAATAATTGGTAACATTCTGACAGGAAATTGCTACATCTTTGAGTTTCTTGTTTTGCTTTTCAGCTGCAATTGGCAGCCTTCATTATCTGTTACATCTAGAAAATATGTTGTAACCCGAGAACCATATGACATCTCATTGACTCCTTTTTATGAAACCTGCAAAAACATCTTATGTAACTAGTAATAATATACCTTGTGTTTTATGCAAATTAACGTTTGGGAAAATACTTTTATCCACTCTGTTGGGGGTGCTTACAAAGAGACAAAAATATACCACTTTCATGCTTGTACAGTAAATATGAAGCAGTTGAGAGCTCCCTGTTAGCTTAGCATAGCATAAAACTAGGGGACACATTTAGCCTGGTTCTGTTCAAAAAGAAAATAAAACGGCAAAACATGCTTACAAAGAATGTCTCTAACTCATTAATGAGCACATCATATTGGTTTATTTATTCCACACAAAAACTGAAAAAAACAAACAAAAGCCCACTGTGGCTACATGCAGAGCATTTAATGTGTTGTTTTTACACATTAGTTTTCATACAGATAACCCCATATATCATATTATATTAATGAGATTAACAGGTGATTGATGTACTTTATATCTTTTTTACCTTTAGACAGAGCCAGGCTACCTGTTCGGCCCTTTGGCTATGCTAACCTGCTGCTGGCTGTAGATACATAGTGTACAGACACAAGAGTGGTATAAATATTTTAGCACCTTTGAGCATAAACAAGCATATTATAAAACATATTTAAAAATTCCTTTTGGGAATGTGCTTCACTTTTGGATCAAGCCTAATACCACTGTGTACTGAGAATCTGAAGGTGAAATTTTCCACAAAACCCACCTTGCCTGGAGTACTCATCAGCCTCGTGGTGGACCAGGTCAGTGACACAGCCGCCATAGTGCAACCTCTGCTCATGATCAAAGGCCTTGAGCGTCTCGCTGGAGCTATAGGACTTCTGGGTAGGCACTCGGCACTCATCTGCATCCAGGGAGGAGGTGTTAAACTGGGAGTCTTTGGAGCAGCGATTCCTGGTCAGGGAGCGGTGCCTACGATCCTTCAGATCCATGCTGGTGGGGAGGGGAGGGGTGCGGGGAAAATAGATGGAAGTGGAGGACGAGGAGGAGGTGGTGGTGGGGGGAGATGAAGAGGCCTCCTGGCGGGCCTCTGTAATGTCAATCTCCACTTCAGTCACCTGGAAAACAGAGATAGAGAAAGAGAGAGATGGAGAGAGTGTAAAAAACAGTGAAAGGTGGGTATAAAATTAATGGATGCACTGCTGTGACTCACTCTTGCTTTGCACTCCCCAGAGAAGCTACAGGGAAAGTTAGGTAAGAGGGAGCACAGCGAATGGACATTTGAGCAACCAGGCAAATATACAACACATTGGAGTATTGATGTAGGATAAGTAAGGCTATTGTGGGGAGAAACAGAGCTGCCAGTGCTATGGTACATGAAGATAGTCAGTCATCGACCGGGCTGATGAAAATGGTCAGCTAGTATTTAAATCCATGACATAGAAACAGAAAGTGACTCAGATACGGTCCTGTCATCCTAAACTGATGTCAGCACTGCATGAATAGAGAGACACAAAAAGGAAAATGATGACAAGACAGGGCAGAGAATTCACAGAAACAAAAGTGGGTGGAAAGCTGAGAGAAACGATAGACAGAACAATAGGGAAAGAGACATGGATTATCAAGATTGGAAAAAAAGGTAAAGGGCGAGAAAGAAAGAAATGCAGCCGGATGCAACAGGAAGGATGAAGAAGAGGAGAAATGACTTGAGGGCATTGCTAGTCTCTCCCTCATTATCAGAGTGAGAATGAATCCTGCTCCCTTAGAGGCTGTAAGGGATAATCAAACACACCCAGATGCAGATACACACACAGAGAACATCATAAACACACATGCATGCACATATACAGTACGGAGCCACCTGTGCCTAGACAACAGTGTTACCTGAACCTGACACAGCTTGTAATACAACTTGTAACACAACTAATCACGTAGATCCAGACATCACTTCCTCCGTGCTAACACCTGATCTGTCCATTTCTATTGCATCACATTCAGCCTATTCAAAACGTACACTTGTAGATTATACATGATTATGATGCTAATATTGCATGATAGCAGTGCAGTGGCCTCAAGCAATGCGTTACATTAGCAGCTAAAGATCAAAGTACAACAATACGACAACCAGCAGTAATTGACAAGAACGCTTCCAGCAGCTGCCTGTATGGGATATTTATGGTAATAAATAGGTCATCCATGTTTCTATCGCTTCAGGCTGAGGGAAGTCTGGTCCACCCACTGAATTTTAGTGTAGCATTGCAATTTAATCAAAATATATCTCAGTCTGGATAGTAGTTATCAATATCAGAGGAAGCAAGAGCATTTCTAAAGAACAGGCATCATTTGATTCAGGATATGTGATGTAACTAATTGCATGCTGGGACAGAGGAAGAAGTAGAATGGAAAAAAAAGAGAGAGAAGCATACAGAATGTGAGTCAATCTATTCAATGAGGGCTCATTTTAAAATGCTTAGAAGGTGGTATTGAAAAGTGCCCTGCTATGTCCATTGATTAACAGTAGGTATTAAGTCTCATAAAGAGCTCATTATGCCGCGGCATCCATCACACAGGCTATTAGGAGTTCAACCTTAATGTGTTTGTACCTTGAATGGAGAGTGAGGAAACAGAGAGGGATACTGGCTCAGGAAATGCAGCGATATTCTGACTGAAATTATGCAAACAGCTAGCAAACAAGGCTTTGTGAGTGTGTGCAGCCTATGACTCTTAAGTTCATATGATGAAGGTTATCGTTACGATTGTGTCGCAGGAGTAGTTCACAATATTTTGCTTAATGTGTGCTACAAAAACAGAAATTCATAGAGATAACTGAACAAGTCCAGTAGTAAGGTGCAGCATCTCCACCTGTCGCGCTGGTTGCCCAGTAATGTTATATAAGAACAAGAATCCAGGAAGTCACAAAACCCGAATGGCAGGTTATAGAGAGCTGACGTGTTCCAGAAGTGAGAAATGACATTTAGAATAAATGTCTAGGTGAAATACACTAGTTAGTTTTTGTTTTTATCTGTTATCAGCACATTTTTCATAAGGAATGCAAGGCAGTCACTCTGACAAGCTCTGTTCGTAAAATGTTCAGATTAAATGTTATACGTCAATGCAAAATCTTTCAAGTAACAGGCCTATATTTTTGCACTCACACTAGCAGGGCAGGAGCAGTTTGCCTAGTGTGATGTTAGCTGAGTAGGAGGTGGAGAAAGGACACAGAATGAGGGATAGATGGATAAAGTGGAGAAAGCCGAGGGGGTCAATCATGAGATCTGGAACGCATATCAATCACGCTGCACCCACGCAGGTGTGTTCCTCAAGGTCGCTGAGACACACACTTCAGTACACGTACTCCAAACTTTTTCTTGTTAATTACTCCGGTGACAGTGTCCCAACCTCCCCTGATCATCACACTGAGGCGGAATATCTCATCTATCAGAAGTATAATGACTTATTGTCATTCTGACGGCCTGCATACTACGATTTCATGGTATGCAACCAGTGAGATGCACAGATACATGCATATTCATATAGAAAACGCTCACACACATACTGAAACACGGACCCAAACACCCGCAACTGCCTGCAAGGAAATGCATTTCCTTGACGGACTAGAACGGCTCCTTAGACGAAGGAGAAAAGAGACACGCGTGTGACCGTGAAGTGACCATGAAATCCAGGCAGAATGAGAAATGTAATTGGAAGCCGACAGAGAGGGTGGAGAATTCATTCTTGAAATTAAAGAGGTGAAGTTTGGTAGAGAAGATGGCATTTTCTCTGCTAATAAGAACCTGGGAAGAACACTATAGAGAATGGCACAATGTAAATCCACTGTAACTAGAAATCACACCCAGTTAATAGGAAGCTAATGACATCAATGGACTGGTGAGCACCAAACAAGATGGTGTCCCAATTCCACATGGTCAGCCGTTAAAGCAACAGAATACAAATATCAAAGAGAAAATACAACGATATAAACAGTGTGTACACAGACAAGGCTTTGAATGAATTTACATACGCATTTTAGGGTAATGTTTTTTATACCCACCTAAATTGCATGTGTAATCTTACACGTAGAACAGTGCAGCATATACATGCAAAAAAGAATCTAATTGTCCACAACTGACCAAATTAAAATACATCTGACACATACTGTCACAATAAGATTTGCACAGATTAAAATTAGAAACAAGCCAATGTGTTTTTTTTCCCAGCAAAATGCTTGTTAAATTCTTGCTGAGATGACTAATTCAGTTGGTCCCCAATTAAAACAAAACCAAAAAGACACACAAACACACACACACACACACACACACCAACATGAAATCTATAAAAAGCCAGAAGTGGATCAGCAGTAGGTGTTATGGTTTAAAAAAACGCCTCAGGTATTTTGTGTTTTGTTGCATCAAACTTCGAATCTGCCAGAAGAAAGTGCTGCGGAGACAACCTGGCTCTGCGAACATGCTGATCACGATCGACCCGGCTCGGCGCCACATATTATTTCACTGCATTTGTAATGGTTAAATGTAGATTGGCTAGATACCCAAAGACAATTAGCTGCAAAGATTCTATCCAGTTATTGCTCACATTTATCAAACAAATAGGCAAGGTGGTGGTGTGTGAGTGCTAGTGTAGATGCTGTTCAGGGCCATCACACTGTGGGAGGCTTCCTGTCCAGATGACTCCTACTGCAGCCAACTAGGAGGGTGCAAAAGCAGGGCATGTCTACTCTCTTAAACCATAAAATACTCTGACATCTTGACTTATGATCATATTCTCGACAAAATGATCCAAATACACAATTTATATATTTAGTATGTGTATTCAGAGCTACAACCACCCAGGATCACTTAATCTGTGCTTAATTTCTATATAAAGTAGTTATTCATATGTTCTATAAAGTATCAAACATTATTCACTGGTTTTGTCCAAATAACTAAAAAGAATCAAACTCAATAATATTTTGCATAATTGCATTTAAAAAAGACCAAAAACATCACATATCAAAATATGCGCTGATTACTTTTTACTTACTTTACTGAATTTACCTTTCCTATTGTTTGTAGCTGTATATCTGCACCTGTACAAATGTGGATACATACTGTACGAGTAGAAACTTTGTTCAGGGCTCCTTGTAAATGCGATTACTGCTCTGTGTAGCACACAGACAACAGTAAGCTTTACACATTTTTGTCACATTCAACTGTTTGTCAGTTTTTTAATTTGTCTGACTCATTTCCAATTTAAAAGCCACAGTATTTCATAGCTGTACTAGTTTTCATTGTTTCTACCACATCTACTAATGTATGGGTTTTCATCTGAACATTACACTTTCATATCTTTTTTGTTATGTATCATTTTAAGCATCTCATTATCTTTTCATCTTAGCTTATCATTGTATTAGAAGAGCCTGTAAAGCAGCCATTACCTGGCTCATTTAATTCAATTGTAACTAAACCAAAAATGACAATCAGCCAACAAGACTGGCAGCTAAAAGCCTGATAAAACACAGCATGGAGCCTTTCCATCAGAAAATTCTTCCACTCTTCCAGCACTCTTTGTCAACAGGAGATGAAGTTGTTCATTTGGTGTCTTTTTCTTTCTCACTTTGTTTTTTTTTTTTTTTTTTTAATTTGAAAGGAATTTGAATAGCAAAAGATGGCCTATTGAAAACACGAGGCCCTGTTATCACAAAAGACAAAATTGTGGCTATAAAGTGTTTGGCTTCAATTTTCTGCGCTTTGTGTGCTGCTGCTCAAATTAAGTTGTTTACACAGTTTGTTCACAAAGACAAAGAGAAGAAGACTCAGAGTGACTGAGAGAAAGAAACGACTAGATGAAGGAGAGAGCAGAGTGTATAAATCTGTGTATAGGACTACTGAGTAACACATCACAAAAAAACCAAACAAATATGCATCTTGATTTCAGGAATACCATCCTACTCTGACCGCAAATATAATTATGATTACAATATTATAAATACATTTCATCAAAGAATCCAATTATATGTTCAGATTTCCCATAAGAGCAGCTTATACTGTACTTGACATCATATCTTTAAGTGTAAACTCTTGTTATTCTTATCTTTAATTTGTTCTTCTCACCATGAAATATTTTCTGAGGGTGCATACTCAATCAGTGCAATTAGTTTTAACAATGTAGTATCATTAATATCTCATCATGTGCAAAATATACATTTCTATGGCTAACAAATTTAAGCTACAGTACACAGATGTGGGTCTACAAAGCTCCAGGGCAGCTTTAGTGTCAGGAGGAGGGCTGGGCATCCTGATGACTTTCTGTGTGTGTGTATGTGTGTATATATGAAGTTGTACTCTTATGTATTAGCATATATAAATATTCCTGTATGCGTATATCCACATTTATAAACACACCATGACCTCTATCATTCTCTCTGTAACATAAACACACACACACACAAAAGCCCGCCTTGTCTTGGACGAGTCTCTGACGGAGAGTCTCCTCACCACGAAGAGTCATTAATCATGTCTTCGATCTCTGGGTGGCATTGAAAGTTCACACATGTGGGCAAAGACACAAGCGCACGCAAATGCATTCTTACACACACATATACACTCAAGGCAAAAAAGAAAGAAAAAAAAAAAAGCATTGTGGCTGTAGTTCAACTGGAAACTGCTGTCCGTTCTGGATCCAAGATGATCTGTGAGCCAACAGCTGAGGGGTGTGGAGGACAGGAAACATTTCATCACTTTCTCTCCCACACACCTCGCCCCATTACCTCCAACACCTCTTTGAGCCAAATACAGAAAAAAAAAAAGAATCACTTCCTTATTAAGTATGATCGGCCATGATATTCACTAGCTCTGTCACTAAATGCTGGCATGTTTTGTCATTGACGTTGTGATATTGATGCACTAAAGTGATTTTTCACAATTAGCTGTCATAAAGTAATGGCACATCGCAGCAAGAGCACAAAAATAATATTGCTAATGAAATGCATGGAGCTATCCAACTCCCTTGACGATTTTCATGAGGTCAGTGTTTGATTATTATGTTTCTTTTGCACATTAAATGTCCTAATATAGTGATGGCGTGCAGCGTGTGCTCATATTTCAGATTTCGGAGCCCCTCATTACCAAGTGAGCCCGCCATAAGTCAGTGGTAGTCTTTACAAATTAGGCTGCCTCTCATCTGCACTGCCACCGAACAATAAGGTCACTTACAAAAATAAAACAAGATATATTCTTATAACTGAACCTAGTTCTGTCAGGGTTCAAATCTCTGCATGTTGATTACCATACTGAAGCAGAATAGAAAAATAGAAAAACACATTGAGAAGTCTGCACCGTTGTTGTACGTAACAGAAAATGTTCAGAAGCAGAAAAGAGAAAATGCTGGAATGATAGTTTTCCTCGTCTGAGTTAATACTGAATACTTGTTCTGCGCATGTTTTGCTTAGTTTTGTGTTTGAATTAGGAACCGTCCCCTGTGAACAGCTAGCCTGAATGCAATCATTATGAAGTATTGTTGAGGTCATACAAGAGTATGAGATGAGAGCTACAAATCCCAAGCTCTGCGTATGCGCCTCAGAGTTGCAGTTGGTGCATGAGATGAGATGGATGGAAGTTGCCACGCTGATCAGTGAAGAGACCTCATCCACCTTCCATTTTCTCCTCTCCTCTCATTTGTCAGGATGGAAATTAAGGGGAGGTCGGGCAAGCCACCCCTCTCTCTTCCATGCTCTCGGTGCCTGGGTAATCTCCACACTGGGCTGCAGAGTGCCACAGAGCCTCTGTTTATTAGACTAATCCTTAAATCCACATTCTGCAGGCCTCGCAAACGCCTCGCAAGGCTCTAATCTGACTCAAAACAAAGGGATTAGAGACGACAAGGTTCCTCTCTCTGTCTCTCCATGTCAGCCAGAGTGGGCTCGAGGTGAAGCACACATGTGCTGAGAAACACAACAGCACTGTTGTATAGCTCTTTCTTGTCACACCCATATTTGCTAAAGACTGACTGGCACACACACACACACACAGGCTTCCTGTGAACACAAGCTGGCTGTGACAAGACAGGCAGTTAGAGCCAAGGTGCAAACAAACTAGGTAATTACACATAGCTCAGAAACTCTTGGGAGAAATGACGGACAAGATGAGAATGAGCTGTGGGAATGAGGCATGGCAACAGCAGGGAGGATATAACTGGAATAACTAAACAAACCTGGCTTATATCATAGACTACAATTTTTTATACACTAGCAGCAGATGCCAGGAGTCCACTTTGGGGGCCACAGGCTTGTTACAGTATACACAGAAAATAAAGCACCAACAAATCAATATTTGTCCAGTATTTATCTGCATTAAAGGTCATTCACATCCACAACAGACTCTGTAACATCAAGAGAATATGCTCGGCTGAGTCTCTCCACTTCAGGCGCACGCCACAATCGTGACAGGCATACTAGAAACTTCTTTTCATTCTCTCTTCTTCACACAATTTCAATCACCATTTAATTCTTTCTCCTCAATATGGCAAATGAATAATGCAAAAAAAAAAAAGAAGAAAAAAAAAAAACTTGGCGCTGGAATTGCGCTCACTCAGTTGTTAATGCTAATTTTACAGTGTAATCTTCAACTAACAGTGAGTCAGTTTAGCAAATGTACCATGTAATAATGTTGACAAGTGGGCTCAGTTTCTTTTCTGGATACTTTCACACAATTACTAGGTTTCCTGGGTTTTCTGTATAACGTACTTTGCTTATTTTATCAGATACCACAATATGGAACTTACCCCCAAGTGCAAAAAACACCAACCATGTGGGCTAATATGTGGGTGTGAGAACATAATTCTAACAATAGTAGAAACATTAAATAATCTCTGGTAACAAGTTATTTGACCTGAATGATGACAGCTTATATTCAAATATACAGTCATCTCAATACAGATGCTGACCTCTCTCTGTTGACCTTAGAGTAAATCTTCTACAACAAGGACCGTTGCCACAGCTTCTGTCACACAATCTGCCATTGTGTATTCATAGATATTTGTATTCATAATTTCTTTAGAAAATCTTTTGTATTCAGGTTTTTGTTTTTTTTCTTATACTTGTACTTTTCACTGTTAAGACACGGTATAGAGGTTAACACATCTTTTTGTTTTTTCATCGATTTCTGTAGTCATGTCCTCATTCTATCCACACAAAATTTACATTTGTTCCCAGTGCAGAAGCTTTTTGAAGTTGCAAAATTATTTGTGAGGAATGATTCGTCTATCTCATCATTTTATCTGCAACCATAGGAGGATGAATGTACACAGTACACTATGAGGCTTTTAGTGCTGTGGCACTGTAGTATTATATTCCAAGGTTATGGGGCACATCAATGCAGGGTTGTGTCAGATGAGAGTGTGAGCACAGGTGAACGTCATGTGCGATATAGGAAAGCATAGCAGTCTGCATGTATAAAGTCAGTACAGGGGTCACAGAGCCACGTTACCTGTTCTTTTATTCAGTGGCGGAATTCCGGCTCATCCTCATTGCACCCAGGCTGTCATGTGTGTACGTGTGTGTGGGCTCTTTCACCTCTGCCCGCAGAACTAGATGCAGCACAGAGAGTCAGGGCAAACTTTGCTGCAGTACTGCCAGTGAGTTACTAAAACAACTGAGTGCTGACAAGCCCTGCATTCTGTCTCTAAGGGAGAGGGCTAGGGCTTAATAACTCAGTGTCACGCCTTGACATTCTTACCATCTGTCTGAGTAAAATATTCAAATGTGCAATAAATGTCACTGGGGACAGACGGTGACACTGTCTAATTAACACTATGACAGAGGTGACACACTGAGGACTTTGGCTGGCTTTTACTGTACAACATGCATTGACTATGTGTACGTGTGTGTGTGTGTGCATGTCATTAATCTATGCAGAGGTGAAATGCTAAAGTACACTGCAGCCATTTTTACCGCCATTCTGTCTCTTTAGAGGGAAGTCAGCTATTGTTTAACTAAACAGAAAAGCGCAGCACCAACATACACATTAAACAGTTTGAATGACAGCAGCTATAAGGCTGTGCAAGCCCGGAGCAGTGAATAAATGCCAGAGAAGAGTCATTTCCTCAGGCTGAAATGTCAAATCAGGGGAGAACGGGGAGGAGACCAGATTGTCAGCCATGTATGGGTGTCTTACTTCAACACCAGGTAGATAAATGTAGGTCAGAAACAAGCTACAGTGATTTATTTCATAACTTCAGCACAACTAGAGCAGGAATCCTTTTCCCTCTATGCGATATCTAATGTATGCCTATAGGGAACAACCTCCAGTGATGGGGAATGGAAAACTGTAAAGGGAATGAAAGCATAAAAGCTGAGTGGATTTTGGTGAGCAGACCTACAACATATTTATTGGCTGAATAACAATGTATGGCTTTGGTTCATCTGCAAATGACAGAATCCAACCTTAACCATGGAGTGAAAACATAATGCTTGCATAGGACTTTTTGAGAAAAAAATGTAAAAATAGAAAGCCAAAAGCACTTTAAGGTTTGTGTAATAAAAGGATAAACACAGGTATTAAAACACCATGGCAACATGTAGGGAGCAGTGATGTCTCCAGGATGTGGTGCCTCATGTGTCTTTGGTTAGGTGCTTTCAAAAAAAATCCAATTTTGCAGCATCGTAAAGTAGGCATTGCACAAACAACAAGGCAACTGAGTGCAGTAACTTAAGAATACAAAATCTTCACAAATAAAAAAACACATCTCTAAAGTTATCATATAAAAAAATGAAGGCAAACCATTGATGCTATTGTCTGAAGATTGAGTACTCAATCTTCAGACAACTTTACCTGGATGACTGAGAATCTTCACAGACATTGATGCTATTCTATCGGGAACCTAAACAACATCCTAAAACTTTTTATTTCAATAGTTTTTAACACAGTCCTCATTATAACCAAATTTTTTTTAGAAAAACATTGATCTATTCATCCATCCATCCATTATCCCAACCACTTGTCCTCTTAAGGGATGCAGGAATACTGGAGCCCTTCCCAGCCGTCACTGGGCGAGAGGCGGGGTACACCCTGGACAGGTCGTCAATCTATCACAGAGCCGACATATGGAGACAAACACATTGTGGATGTTGAGGGCTATTGGAAGTATCCTTAACTGTGTGCTGTGTTTTTGTGCTAGTATTTAGTATTAGTAAATATTTATGGCAGCAGAACCAGCTGAAAATAAATCACAATGATGAAGGATCGTGCCACCCAGCACAACAGTGTGGCTTATTGATGTATTTTCAATAGGTTTTGATCTACAATGGAGCTCTATGGCACAGATGAACAAAGCGTTTGATACTTGTTAGATCAATTCATTGCTGCTTTTGGTCTTGTAATGGGATTTGCCGAGAAAAAGAGACTGACTTATCTGAAGTCAAATAAATTACATATGTTTGAATGTTACACATTGACAACACACAAATAACTCATCACAGAACATTTACTAAACTGTCCTTACATGTGTGTCTTGTATGCCTGAGCATTCTTACATTGAGTATAATACAGTTTCTACCTTCTTACTTGGTATCATTTAAAAACATGATTTAACTCCAGCTGAGTAAGACAGATATTGCATCAGTTCATTTTTAGCTAGGGAAGCTAAGCTTAACATTTTTATACTGTAATCCTCTACAAATGACACAGAGACACTCTTCATAGTATTTATCCATGCTTAAATTTGTACGATTTTAAACAACCTAAAAGGCAAAAAGTGTTACTACAGTATGTTTTAATATCTGAAATAACATAACTAAACCTGGGTTTAAAACGTACGCTTTTCATCTGCCAGAATGTGCTTTAACTTTGAGCACCTCACAAATACATGGCTCTCCTACTCTCTCTGTGTTTCCCTCTCAGTCTGTGCTGCTCTCACTTCTCTCTCTCTGTATTCTGTGAGAGGCTGTTGTATGAAGCACCTTTAATGGGTTTGTGAGGGATATATTGGACTTCAGTAGGAGATTTGACACATTGTGTGTGCGAGTGTGTGTGTGTACCCATAAGAGTGTGTGCTTTTTGGATTGTCATGTAGGGTCCTATATTACGGTGCTTTTCCACTTGTGTTACTGTGTGCACTCACACTCCAAAACCATTAGATTCTATATGAAATCCTGAAGCTGAGAACTTTGAAGCTGAGAGCGGTGCAATCGACAGGCTGGTATCCTGCGGAGCACGTCTCTCTGCTCTTGATCTCTGGCACAGTACCGATCTCAACTGCAGCTACAGTTGCACTTTCACACACAAATTTTGACTCTGTTACTTTATCTGTTCTCTCCTGCCTACACATGTGGCACCTGTGTCTCTGGGTGCATTTGTGGCACTGGCATTTCAGAGCTACCACAGATAAGTGCTTGCCCACATGGGTCTACATTGTTTGTGCCTGCTGAACTGTGAACGCTTCTAAAGTCGTAGACTCATCGTCTTGAAGTGGTGTTTGTGCCTTCAGGGGCCAATAGATGACAGCTATGGCCACTCCAGCACCAATGACATAGCTGACTGGTCTCATTTAGCATGCTAGATTTAGCTTCATTAGAGAGGATGTGGCTGGGAAGGCACACAGAAGAAATGAAATGAGGGGTAAGAGGGGGAGACGGGAGACAGCCAGCAAGGGCCACTTTGCAATAGAGCTGGACAAAAAGCCAAAGCTGTCTCATAAAAATACTTTATAAACCAGCCATATCCATAATGGCTACCCAATAGAGAGAAATGGATTAATGCAGTAGTTGGAGTCAAATTAAAAGCACACCAGACTGAACTAGATTACGACACACATTGCTATCAGCAAGAGGTTTTACACAGGTTTTCATCCTGCACCTTTGGGCACAGTGAGTCATAACATCACAAAATAAAGTACAGAAATGCACTTCAAAATAAAGACACAATTATGAAAACAAATTCTAAAAGGCTTTAAAAACTATTCATCCAAAAAATAATCAGTTTAAGTTTTAAATCCAGTCTTCCAAAAAATTTATTTGCTACAAATAAGGACATCAACCCAATGGGGTGAGATATATTTAGACATATTACATAATCTTTCATGTAACAAGTGTTCTGATTGGTGATCCTTTAAAACTGTGTCTTAATCCAAAAAATGCCCCACTTTGGTATGACAGAAACAAATGAGCTATCACATCCAATTGGCAGATTTGTTTCACTTCTATTATGAAAAATAAGTCTGTGAAATTGAAAATAAAAATAAATGACTTGTCAAGATGGATACAGTGATGAGGCAGAGTGAGAAAGTAGCATCTAATGCGTGGCTGTTGGAGAGGCTGTCTAGTATTGGTGGCAGCAGTAAGGGACGGTAGCTGGGGTGGTATCTGGTGATCTGAACCACACAAAGAGGAATGGATGGGATGTGTTGCCCCCAAGGTCGAATATCAGGAGAGGCGCATGTTACCATTTAACCTTGTCCCTGATCTCTTATGCACTTAACACACATGCAATCACATATAAAAGAAAACAAAGCCACGCCAGAGTGCTGGAGGGAAGAACACAAACCCAATAAGGCTGCAGATATATATATATATATATATATATATGTGTGTGTGTGTGTGTGTGTGTGTGTGTGTGCGTGCTTGCGTGCGTGCGTGTGCATGCCTCTGTGTGCGGTCTCATGGAGCACATATCCTCTAGAAACATACGGGTCCTGGAACAAATGGTGTGAGGTCATCACACTTAGCCCTGGCCTTTGCTCCGGGTCAGTGTCACAATAACTGCCAGTGATAAAGTGGTTTCCATGGTAACCAGAAGTTTTTTTTTCAGCAAATCACAGAGGAGGAAGGAGTCCTCTGGGCATGCATGTCTCGCAGCACCTAGACCCCTGGTGATTTATCCCTCATGGCTCCTGTACCACACTAAACGATTAGGACACGGTGATAAGAGATAAACACAGTCTAGGACAGAGTTGGTGTGGGAGATAACAGAGTCTGCCCAATGCCATGTGAAATCTCATCCATAGTGATCACGCTGGAAGGTGATTGCAGTGTCCAACATCATCATTTTGAGCTATTAATAACAGCTTCTGCTGCCAGTGAAACTGCACTTGCAATCACTGATTTTATGGTGGCTATTTTGATTTCAATAGACATTAGAATATGTAATAGCAACAGTGGACAAAGTCGTCTTTTTTTTTTTTTTTTTCCACGCCTACACTACTGGCACTTTAGAAAACTCTGTTGAAAATGTTTGTTAGGATGTTATTAAACGAGGGGACCAAAACAGCGCTCTAAAACATGACCCTGTAGGAGTGGGTGAAATGTCTGAAATCAACAGCACCAGAGGACATTTTTAAGATCCACCTGAGTCCCTTGCTCTGATTAGCTGAAGAGAATGATTACATCTCTGTAGGGAACTCCTGTAACCAAAGAACCCTTCCAGAACAGTCCCTTTTTTTCTCTGTGTGGTAAAGAAAACAACAGCAGCAGCAGTAGTATTGGCAGCAGCATCAGATGTGGTTGTATTCTGGTAGCAGCAGCCGCACCAGTCTTGTATTGTGCTATACTGATGAAGATTGGAGTAGAGTGTTTTCCCTCGTCCTCTACACACAGGCCTATATTGGATTTCACGCTGGCTGCCCATTCACCAGACTCTGCATTGCATTGTTAACCAAGGGCCTGGAGGCAATACGGCAGCTTTATTTGTTTATAATGTTTAGGCTTCCCACAAATGGCTTGCGCTGCAGTCCCGATAACTGTGCATAGTTACATTTAGGCAATCGACTGGGCTCGTTTCAACATGAGCACCACAGCTCAATTCATTTGGAATAGACTAAAAATCCAATACAGTTGTCTAAGTGGGGGGAGGAAAAAGAGAGGAGGAGAGAACTATGGATGTAGGGAAATGGAGAAAGAAAGAGCAAAGGGAGGGGGTGAGTGTTGCTGATGCTGTAATTTAAAAGGGATAACCTGTACTGATATACTGTACCGCTGTAAAGAAAAGCATGTTCAGCTTCTCCCACCACTGCGCACCCTCTCTCATCTTCAAATATGAATGGCGAATAAAATATAGATGCCTCTGCACTGTTCTTAGTTACTAAACAGTTTTCTTCAACTTACCTGTCTCTGAATGTATCTGCACAGATCTCTGACACAACCGTGTGTATCCCTCTGGCTACAAGAGCACCCATAAAATCTATAAAGAGCCAACTGCCAACTTTCACGAGTTCAATTCCATTAAGAGATATGACTACACCCGACACAAATTCCCTGGAAACACTTGCCGAAGTGAAACTCTAATTTACTGAACCGATGACAGACGATGACACTTGGGTGACGACGCAGGAGAAATTAAGTTAGCGGTGTTGCAGTGGGTTGTCTCAGAGATGACACACAAATGACGGTGTCTGGGAAGTGAACTGGAGTGAGTCGTGTCGTTTTATGTGTGTACCACTAGTTTGAATCATCATTGCTTGTGAGTGTGAGTGTGTGTGTGTGTGTGTGTGTGTGTGTGTGTGTGTGCGAACCTCCCATCTTCTTCACTAGCCTGCTCCTTGTCCTCTGCCAGCTGCTCAGCTTCTCACTCCATTTGCTCCAGACTTCAAACACATCTGCCCACAAAATCCATCTATCTCCCGCTCACAAGTATACACACATACACACTATCTCTGCAGTCATAAAACTACACATAAGCCACTGGCCAAGGCAAAGCGGCTTGTTCCCTTGGGTGTTCCTAAACACTTATCCCTGGCTTGTGACATGAACAAACTGAACAACAGCAGCCCACAAAAAAACCAAGGTCAGACAGAAAAAAAAGCCTTTTCTTCCTAATTACTTTTGTCTTTTCTTGAGTGACTTCACTCCACATTTCTTCCTCTGTGTGAGATGGAACGTCCTTGCAAACTTTCGGCAATGTCTCAGAAATTCCATCTCTACGTGGTTGTAGCAAATAAAAAATCTGAAGCCTCCCAAAGGCTCCTGTGAAGTGAAGGATGAAAGCCAGTGAGCGGGAGAGTGGGTAGAAAGCTAGAGTGAGGGGTTTGATGCAGTCTCCTGAGTGAGGGGAATAGAGAGACAGAGGGGAAAAAATGCAGAAAAAGTGTCCTATGAAAAAAAAATAATAGCTCATTGATGCAACCATTTCCCCTTAACCTCAAACGGCAAGCTTCTGAGCTAAGAGGGGCAGAAACCAGGGAGTTTTCTTGAAAAAGGAGGAAAAAGCATCCTCTGCCTTTTCTCCTCCCCCACCCTCCCTCCTCCCCCTTTCTTTAAGCTCTTTGGAGCAGGAACGGGAGCATTTCTCAGAGAAATGACAGTTCTTATACAGGAATTTGGTTCTGTAATTAACCTGCTCATTTGCTAATTTGACTGTAATCAAGCCTCTCATCTTTCCCAGCGGGGTGCCTGAGCTCTTTGAGCAGACAAGGCAGGAGACAGTAGCGGTGAGCTCAGTGATGAGTTACATCAAGAGCCTCCTCCTCTCCTTTACCTCACCTTCTGAAAAAAAAAATTTAAAAAAAGGAGTGTGCCCCCAAGTATCAGCGAGCAAGTTCAGGTAAAATGCACAGTGGCAGCTGACACATAAGGTAAAAAAAACAAAACACTGGACCAGGAAGGGTGAAGCTTTCCACTGGGCTGCTCGTGACTGCTGAAGCTCTGCTGTGTGTCTGAGCCCCTGCAGCGGACACATCATACATTTTAAATAAGAAAAGGAAACACGGGCTTAGGTATTTTCCATTCAGAACCATTCAAACCAAACCATCCGGCTGACATTTACATCTGTCAAGACCCAGCATGTGTCCCTTTCTTCTCTCTGAATGATCTGAATCCAGTATATCTCTTATGATTCCCTCTGTATAATGTTCTTTTATTCTTGCTCTTTTGCTGAGTTTGTGTCTATCTCCGCTCTCGCTCGCATTCAAACACGGAGACAGACTCTCTACGCAGAGAGCGGGACTCTGTTGGTTGCCACTGGCAACAGAAACGCTGGATAATGGCACCAGACCGACTATTAGTTTAGATGTGAACTTCATAGTTAACAATTATGAGAGCACGGGAGAGCCTGTGCCGCTGGGGCAACATTTACATGCTGCCTGTTAATCCATTAACGGCACTGATTGAGCCGCACTCCAAACGCAGCACTTCAGATGGAGTAACCTGATCAGACTCCAGTCAAGCTCCGATTCTGATTGGCTAGGAGCTGGGCTGCTTTAGCCCACTGAAAATCTGTTCACTGGATGAGATTTAGCATAATAGCTCCAAGTATTGTCGATTGCATCAGACAAGACGGCACACATGCATTAAATGATTCTTAGCTGGAGAGGATAATATACATAGATACTGCATTGGCCTGTTAGTATCACTTTAATAACAGATTCTTGGTGAAATTGGAATTTATCATCATGATTTATGGCAAAAATCATCCCCTGATACACAGATAGCTGTGTTAACAGCATACTACTACTTAATCTTCCTGCTAGGGTGGCAGACTGATGTGATAAAAAGCGGTTTAATCCAATTAGGTGATCATATGCCGCACAGACGTAGAACTAACATACAGCATAGTATTTATTTACTTGTAAACTAATTTAAATATAATTCCTTCATGAAATTAGATACTTCTTTGGTGGGCTGCATTTAATTAGCAGAAGTAGTCACAGGCAGAATAGCTGCAGGGAGACACGCATGAGGAGAAGGCTATTTAAGAACAGAGTTTCTGTCTCAGAAACAGGCTGCCTGACAGTCGGATTCAAGAGATAGAAAAAATCTCTTTGACGTATTGAGTGTTGCTGAAGAAGTTCTACTCATCCCAGCCTTTCCTCTGTCATTCTCTTTAGATCTAATAGTTTTTATATATAATTCATAATCCAACCACTACCCAAACTCTGTCTGTTCTTCTCTCTTTTTCCTGTCCTCTTCGGCTCCACTTTCTTCAGCACTGATCTGTGGTGATTCTTGCTCTCCAGATGACACCACAGCAGGTGTTGTGATTGGTCGGGATCAGCTAGTCTCAGTCCAATGAGAAGCTTGGAGAGAGGTGTCCAGGAGCGGGAGTAATCTCTTAATGAGACTAACACACTGACATACTTGTACCACACTTAAAAAAGGTGCCACAGACACACACACATGTGTGAGATACATCACGTGCCAATGACACATTTACCAGGACCCAGTTGCCTACACTAGATGGGTGCCAAGCTAGTATAACAAAGAAGCAGAATTTACTAAAGGACACAAAATAATCTGCACACAAGTGACACAAGGTAAGGATGCGGCCTGTGGACTAATGATTGGTGCATTTTGCTGTGTTGTGTGAGGCATCTCTATGCCGTTGCCATCTCTACACAAAATGGGAACAGCACAAAAGGAAAGTGGTCGGTTGGCATGACGACAGAAACTGAGTCAAAGTCTAAAGAGCTACTGATCCCAATTATGAATGTTTGGTCAAATGTGCACATACAGTGCTGTGAAAAAGTATTTGCCCCCTTAATATTTGTCTTTTTTAAAAATTGTTTTGCATATTTGTCACATTTAAATGATTCAGGTTTTTTAGCTTAAGAAATGAAATCATCATTTAAAACTGCATTTTGTATTTACTCAGGGTATCTTTGTTTAATATTAAAATGTGTTTGATGATTTGAATCAAAGTGTGACAAATATGGGGGGGGGGGTACTTTTATTACAGCACCCACACATACACACATGGATCAGACATGCACATAGCTAACATCCCCCACAGATGCACAAGTGAGCAAAGGTGAGCAAAAGATGTGTCTCTCCAAAAATAACTCTCAATTAAAAAAAAAAAAACCTCACAGGTATGTCCCAAGCATGCTCCACAAACCCACAGACAGTCTCACCTGAAGACCACCATCTGCTGTTTCAGTCCAAAAATGACCCCCAGAAGGAAGTCAACCTAACACTGACATCTGCTAGAAAGTTTCCCATCTCAGTGTTTATGCATCTCTACTCTAATAACTACAAAATGTTGTGTCAGTCAAGTGAAGTCTGCTTTCTTCAAAAAAGGGAAAAATAAAGATATATTAGATTTTTTTTTAAATGAAACAGAAGCTACTGCTACTTTGAGTTGTACTTAAATCTTCATTAGTTTCCAGTAGAAGCTGCTTGTCCACCCCCCCCCACCCCCCCACCCCCCGGCTTTACAGTTCTCTTTCTGCTTTCTTTACACTACACAGACACATAACTCGCCTACTCTTCAAAAGGCTGAACTGCATCAGGGCTGCATAAAAAATTCCCTGATGAAGCAAGATCCAAATGAGCTGTGTGTTGCAGTGGAGGAGAAGTCAATAAAAGTAGATGGATTTTCAACCAGGGAACAATTATGTTTTTGTTGTGGGATG
This sequence comes from Ctenopoma multispine, assembly GCA_034779795.1. Lineage (NCBI taxonomy): Eukaryota > Metazoa > Chordata > Actinopteri > Anabantiformes > Anabantidae > Ctenopoma > Ctenopoma multispine. Next base: position 6,160,378 of record JAUYWH010000002.1, read on the forward strand.
ATGTTTACATCAGTTCTCTGTATGTGTGTCTTTCTCTATATATGAATGTACGTATCAACACATAGACAGTGGTGTAGCTCTTCAATCAGCAACAACAAGATACGTCTGCACAACACATAGCGAGCCTGACATGGTCATGTGTGCTTTTACTGATATGTGTGTAAAAGCCTGTGAAGCAATTTCTTGAACCGTTCACAGCCTGTGCCCCAGAAGCCCTCTACCTCCAAACCCTCCAGGCGTGGCCAGAGGGGGGGACGGGAGGGAAGGCAGAACACACACGCCTGTGGGATTAGAACTATTTTTAGATAAGCGCCCCCTGGCTGTGCTGGAGTGCAGACATGTACCTGTGACTAATCCATAACACTCGCATGCAAAACAAGCACCACACGCATACAAACCCTGCATGAGTGCATGTGCACAGGTTTGCCCCCGCATGTTAATGAAACACATCATCATGTTATACACGTCTTTAACATGGCATGTGTCGCAGACGTCCACATCTCCAAGTGACTGTGAGGCCATCGCAGATAGAAAGAAATCAAATGGGGATGTTTTAAATGCAGTATTTCTCATTATTCAAAAAATCTGATTTCACACACGCAGACTGTGTAGTTAAGCTTTCAAACCTGTGACCCGGTAACCCAGAGACAAACCACAGTTGCCACAGCAGCAGTGTTGCCACCTAACCCTTCCCCTCCGCTCTCACCTCTACAGATAGAGAGGTCCCATCTAGGTTTCAAAGTGTGTAAAATATTCATCAGCACCGAAAAAGGAAAACTTTTAATACACATGAAACAAGACCCTGCTGCCTTTGTTGTTGCTCCCTATCTCTTCCTCCCTCTCTTTTCTCCCTTCCTCCCTCTTGCCTGGTCCCTCTCTGTGGTTCTCATGAATAATGAAGGCCTATAGAATCCAGTGGCTCAGATTGTCCCTGCAGTCGGATACAGCTCTCCTGTATTGATCAAATAAAGCTCCTTAAATAATTAACCAAGTCTTTGTCATGCAAATGAGTGGCCGCAGCAGCGAGTGTGTGTCTGTGACTTCAAAACATTGGAAGTTACTGAAGGTTCATGTTGGGGGCCTGTAAACAAGTTGCACCTCACTAAGAAACTCATGTAAGCACATTGTAGTGTGAAGATGCACATGGAATCGTACACACGAGTACACACATCCAGCAAATAATCATATTAACCATCAGCCAGTGTTATTTTGTCCAAATAGCCCATATCTCATCCTTTTTTTTTTCATAAACCTACCCCGTCCTCATAACTCGCTCACTTTTCAGTAATGGAGATAATAAACCGCAGTAGTGAGCGAGCTAGAGATAAAGCAACAAGGGCAGAGAGAACAGAAAAAACATCATTTACACCGGCATCTGCGCTGAGCCTCCGGTTTACCAAGAATTTACAAACTGTGAGAGAAAGGAGATGAGATAAATTTCACTCATTGTGCTTCTCATTCATCCCTGATCTTCAATAGTTCTGGCAATATACAGGCACTTGGAAAGAGTACCTGCCATATGACTTTGTGTCTGTCTTCCAAGGACAGGCTCCTTTGTAATGTAACAGTTCTTTGTGATAAACAGCTCATTTTCATTCAACCTCATTTTTTTCTGTCTTTGATTTATGTGTGATATAGGTGGCTGATTTTTTCCCGTAGAATCTTACTTCCTCCTTTACGTTTCCTTTTCCTCTTTGGGGAGGAAGTTTAAGCATAAACCAGTCTTAACTGAGTTTGGCAAGCACAGTATAGCCTTTATTATCTCTGAACAGCTTCACTGACTTTTCCGAAAGGCAACAAAAACACAGAAATTATATCTAAACCTAATCCTAAATGCAGGTGCAGTGATTTTAATTTGATTCTATAATAAAGCTTCTTTGGAGATATTGGCTGTATAACTGCTTCTGTTATTATCACTGCAGAAAGGTCAAACGCTAACAAATGAGTGATTTCGACGTTCCAGGTTTTAACTGAGTGCAAATTTAAACTTGTATTTATGTTTTTAATATTGACAAATGAAAAACTCTAATTTAAACCTATGATACTCCATATGCAGTATTGCCTCAAGTACAAACCTTGCTAAACATGCTAAACATTATATCTTTATTATTCATTCTACTTTTGTAAATCCTGTATTGCTTAAATTGTCCGGTCAGAAAACTAATAAAAGCAAAACTGTATAATAATGGAAAAACTGAGCTCTCTGGGAACTCAGTGCTGTCTCAGTGGTCAGTTAACTCAACAAAAGCTTCATCCACTTCTAATATGAATGTGGTTTGTCTGAATGTTACTCAATAACACGTCCGTGCTTCCTAAAACTTACTTCAATTGAGTTCAAATAGGTTTTATTGGCACAATCATAAATCATTTAAGATATAAATTATTAAATATATTTCTGTCCTGCTTTGTGTCGTGTCATTATTTGTGTGCGAGTACGTTTAGTTAAGCCCACCCGGCTTATTAACATTATTATCAGTTGAGTATTTTCATATAGACATTTCACTCCTCTTTCCTAAACTCAGGATATGGCCGGGTGACCACCAGTGACCCAACCTTGACTGCTATCTCTTCAACTAATTTTTCATTTCCATGGCAACTGGTAGTATGCACTCTGTTCCCTTTTGAAACCCTTCTTTTCCTCATTATGCTAATTAAGACAAATTCATAAGGATCACACCAATAGGTGCTCTTTTCTCTATTTTCTTCTCTGCAGCTCCTCTTCCCCTCTGCGCTTTACACTCCTCATTTAATCATGATGGCTCAGAGAGTTAGAAGCATAAAAACACAGTTTTAACCCTGCTGCCATTGATGTACTGTTCACTCTGAATGGTGTTAAAAGCCGCTTTCATAATAAATTAAATGTTAACTTTGTCCTGCATAGGAACATACTAATTTGTTTTATTGTACAAATACACGTGTAAATGTAGCTGCATATGGCTTTGTAGGGTACCAGTGTAACCTGTGTGATATGTCTGAATACTTATGTGTTCCAGGACATATTAAATAAACACACCTCACCAGGAGTTTTTCAAAATTCACACTGGGCAACTTTTGAAGCAACAAAAAGGTCGCCTCAGCACTCCGCTTTGATCAGTAAACAGATGTTCTTTGCTTTTGTTAAGTGTTGCTGAGGATTTTGCCAATTTATATGTACGCCTGTTTTCAGCTTTGGTCATGTTAATGTGAAATCAGTGTGATATACATTTTGCTAAACATTTTGACATCTCATCTGTCTCTAGTGAAAGCAAGCCTCCCATGGCTGTTTCTCTTTCTATCTCTCTAACCGTCAGTAGCCAGAGGAAAGCTCTCTTACTGACTGTACAGAACAGACGGGCGCCAAAACAGGGAAATGAAGAGAACGAAGATTGCCATTGGGAAGGAGTGATGGCAGGCAGGAAAAGAAAGACATCAGAGCTCTCTGAAAGGAGCAAGGTGTGCTCACTTTTTTCTTTATCTCTCTGCCAAAATGCCTTGGTTTCTCAATTACTCTGCCTTTCCCTCTGACTTTGCAGCCCCCAAATGAGCAATTGAGCTAGACAGCATTGGTAAATTACATCAAATTGGGATGGAAAGGGGCATCCGACATCTGTGCAGATTTTTGTCAATAAGCATTGTCAACCCTGGACGCCCCATGTTTAACAGCAGCAGACCTTGATTTAATTACTACCATAGATCCACATCTCTCCACTGTCACTCACACACCATAACACAAATGCCAAATGAAGGATCAGGGAGAGGGGCGTTGGGGTGGGTGGGTGTAAAATGCCATCTTCTTTGTCTTTTTCACAATTATACAATACCATACCAATCAGTGGAAAATGTATTTTCCATGAAAAGGTGACATGATGACATGAGACAGGAAAAAATAACTCTACGCACCACAGTGTAATTATGTGAAATTCATATCTAATAATTAAAAATGTCACTGAATTATCAACCTCAAATCCCAAGTTATTTCACCCTTGCTGCTCTTTCATTAAAGTGATCTCTTTCGTATAGGGAAAAATAATTACCTCTAATAAGGTACTATTACTGTCTTATTTTTCATGGGCATTTTTCTATTTGCTAACATATGGCATACAGATACAATAGTCAAAATACTATGTTTACACCATCCTCAATCGGCTTACTCACTGGATCTGCTCTCTGTTTGCAACTCACGAATGCCTACAGGGACCAAAAGCATTCATTCCCCTCAGCCATTCTTAACATGCTCACTTGTTGGCTTTAGTACTCACACAAACACACACGACACACAAAGAGCAAGTATCCCTGCCTTACGCTATACTTTCCCCCCCACTGCGGCAACATCTCCACAGGACAGGAAAAGTAAATGAACAAGAGTGATTTGTGTGTTAGTGTGGAACCGAGGGCACAATGTGTTTTGCTGTAAAGCTTTTTTTTTGTGTCACCTCTGCAGGCTCTGAGCGCGCACGGCCCATACAGACAGGCTGCCCCCGGGCCCGCTTCATCTACTACGCCACAACTATCAGCAACAGATGACAGCACAGGGAGGTGTGGCCAGCCTTCTGTCGTCCTCTGTTAGATCACACATTACAGAGAAAAAAAAGAGAGAAGCCTAGCTGGGGGTTAGAGAGAGCACAACATAAGAAGGTCCAGCTGACAGACGAAAAGAAAAAAAAGGTTTGATTTCACAAATACAATGAATGCTAAGTGGCAAAAAAACAAAAAGTTTAGAATGATATGTCATTTGGACATAATGAATATGTCCAAATGAGAAGTAGAAAGTCAGTGCTGCATGTTTACTGTAATAGGTCACATGTAATGAGCCTTTGTGTTATAGGTTGCTGTGAAGAGCAGTGTGGGTGTATTTAATAATGATATGTTATGAGAGCGGCACTGACAAGAAAGAAAAGCAGAGAGACACAGAGAAAAGAATGATGAAATAAAGACAAAAGAGATAGAAACAAACTGACTGACAGAGTGAAACAGAGAGGTAGATAAAGACGGATGGAAACACGGACAGAGGGAGGACAGGGGAGCGAGACATTTCTGGAGACTTTGCTATGACAACCTTTACAGAACTCAGCATGCTCCCATATGTACAGCTGAAATGTCACCCACAGTAAGCAAGAGAATGTGCTACACAGAGAGACATATCTGCACCACACAGGCAATAGAGCTGACAAAACCAAATAGTCTTTTAAGTACAATGGGATGACTGAAAATGTGGTCAGTTATGTGGCAAAATAACATCCATATCTCCACTTTGTAAGACGTCTAATTCAATTTGTTTTTTTTCCCATTCACTCTGCTCTACAGTATTCGATCCATTCATTATTTCAGTACAGCTCCTGAATAATGAATCAGTCGTATTTAACGTTGATATTATGTCATTTCTAACCAGGGTTTCTATCAAAAAAAAAAAAAAGTCGTTAAAAGCACCTCAAATAGGGCACCTCAAATTAGACACGAGTCTAATTTCTCAGGGAATTAAGGATTATTTAAAAAAGAGCTCCGTATGAGTCATGCATGGCTCGCTTTAACCGTGCGTGTGTGCCTGTTGTGCTGCTCGTGACGAAGAGGTGCCCCACCTGCTTGAGCACCTTTTAATGATTATTGATGAAGTTGCTCGGTTAAAGAGAAAAACAATTAAGACCTTGCCAGTGCCACAGTCCACACTGCTAATGAGCAGGAGCATGCATGGGCCTGCTCGCCGTACTGCTGACTAGTGTGTAAAACCTAATGGAGGCAACACTTGTTTTAATCGCACCTGAATCCTAAAGACTGGAGGTGGCTGTCACTGTCAATGTCTTTACAGGACTTTAGCTTATGGGGCTAAAGCAGCAGCAGATGGGCGAGGGTATCAGGAGCAACAACACACGGTGAGTCCTTGACTGTGCAGCTCACAGGAGCCCAGGGTGGTGGCGTGTGCAGGCAGCTTTTCACATCTGCTGTTTACACATGGGCAACTTGACCCTTCCTCTCTCCCGCAGGCCGTCTGAGAACCCAATAAAATCATCAGCCTCTGCTCAAGATGACTGCCTTCGCCTCCCGCAGCATTTCTGAGCTACTCCTCTCTTCGTTGCCCTCTTCCCTGTCAACTCCTTTCTGCTCTCTTGTCTCCACTCTGCCAAGTCTCCTATCCTTACCACCTTTTTCTTCATTCCTCATGCTCTGTCTTTTTACATCCTCATTCCCCTTGTTCCTTATTACACTGGAAGCTAAGTAACCAATGGCTGACTGACCTTTTCCACCTTCCCAGTGTTTAAGACCCTTTTTTCTCACCTTCCCCCGCCTTCCAATTTTTCCAAGAAGTCCTCCAACGTACATGACCATGTACTGTAGGTCATTTGTCCCTATCATCTCATACAACCCACAGGACCGTCTCCAGAAATAGCACCCCTATGGCAGCAGGCCTACTTAACTGTCACTGTCATGGTTACTGTAATAAAAAAACAGGGTTGTGATCATGGAACAGTCACGATTTGTTTAGGTTTAGAAAGAAAGAAATCGTTGAGATTTATGCCTAGATTACGAGATTATAGTTTGGGTTTAAATATATGCCTTAGTAATCTTAAAGCATCTCCGTGGTCATGGTTACAATAATAATCATGCAGCTGAGGTTATAAAATTTGCTGTTGACCACTCATCCACCCCGCCACTCGTTGTATAACGCCACCACACTTTATTAATTGCTAAAATGAAGCTATGGCTCACACTGTGATGCTTGTACAGTTGACCTAAAGAGTTGCCTCATCGAGGAGGACAATCTCTTCCTTTACGCCCACTGAGTAATAGAGTAAGAGGGAAAGGGAGACAAAATAAATAATATGATCCTCCAAAGAGCTGTGTCTGAGAAACATCAGCTCTTCCTCTGTGTTTGTGTGGGTAAGTGTGTGTGTCACACACAGACAACACCAGGCCTGACTGCAGGATTAACAGCACCCGTATGTGGGATTCACCCTCCCCATGCACACATCAAGACACACAAACCCGTCCTGTCACAACAGCAAAATCCTCAGCTGGATTTGTGTGCATCATTCTGTCTTTCTTACTGTCCGCTCATTCCGTCGTCCTGAACCCCAATCTCATCTGTGAGAGGATTTATGAGGGGGCGCACCTCATCCCTCCAACGCAACACAATCTCAATTGGACTGAGTACAGTCTTATTCCAAACCAGACATCCATTAAACCAAGGTATTACTGTAATACAACTATTGGACAACTCTATCTCTTTCTATCTCCCTCTGTCTCTCTCATTCAGCCTGAACATAACCAAGAGTGATGTTATTAATATAGATTCTGCTATCGTGTGCAGACATTTCATTTCTACATATATCAGATTAAAATCCCTAAAGCAAAGACCTTATATATTTAAATAGAAGTAAAAAAAAAAACTCTTTTTTGCCACAAGAGGATCTACATTAGTGCTTGGATGATGATTAGGTTTGGGTCTTGTTTAGGATTTTTGCTGAATTCTAACAACTAAATGAGAGCGTAATATAATTCATAGATCGCTCCTCTTGGCTGATAGGCTCAGGAGACAGGGATTTTAGCAATCTAGTCTCCTCATCTCCTCCCTCCTGTGTCTATCCTCCTCCCCAAAGAGTCTCCGATCCAATTACCAGCCTGGCACTGCTCGGCTCAGCACTGACTCTGCCAACCTGGGTGAACTATGTATCTTTTACTCTGTCTACCTTATTTCCCTTCTTTCAGTCACTCTACCTTTATCTTTGGTTCGCTCTTCGTTTACCCTGCTATGTGACGCCGTCACGGTCTGTCAGCTTGAGTGGGTTTTTTTTTTTTTCCTTTTTTTTTGGGCATTGTAATGTTGTGTATCTGTGTATGTGTGTTTGTCAGCTGTGCGCTGTGAGGGAGTTTCAGGCTGATTAAAGAGATGATTTATAGGAGCATGATGTTGGAGGAACTCCCTGATCGCTCCTCAAATCGCGTCTTCTCAAATGAGCTCTCTCCACTCAACCACAGACAACCCGCAGAAAGAAACTTTCCCCAAGACACATAACACATGCACACATGTATACACACAGAGGCAGATGTATCTTTACACATATCATTCTACAGCACATCCACACAGTTGAAAAGTGTCTCAGCTCCTTCCTACAAATCAATACCCTTATATTTTAGAGTGACTGAGTGAGAATGTATATCTATCTATCTATCTATCTATCTATCTATCTATCTATCTATCTATCTATCTATCTATCTATCTATCTATCTATCTATCAGCCAAGTGATTCAACATAATACATTTTCTGGCAAAGACCGAAAAGTTACTGTTTCCAGTAACTTTATCAGCCCTTCACATCAGCTTTGAGGACAGCTTAGCTTGGGTTATTTGTTGGTTTATTTGGTCCTTCCTAAGCATTTCTATGATCCTGTTTACACCTGGTATTACAGTAAGATGTTTCTTGGGCAACCAGATCACAAGTAGACAGACAAAACACCTTTACGCCTGTACACATATATGTGTCTCCAAGTCGTCACACCACTTGTGATTTCATTACTGTTGTGTTATATTGAGGGCTATATATTTAACTACATACCCATGAACAGCCTGTCATTATAGCAGTCATCAGGTTTTGCTAAGACAGATTCCTCTGCCCAAATGGAAATTAGGTATACTGTTTCACTGGCACGCCAACCATGCGCATTAGTGTTTGTCTCAATGCTTCTTTCTTCCTTGCTTTTTTGTTTTGAGCTTTGGCACAGACTCAGGGTTGAGGCTGTCGTGGGAGGTGTTTGGGCCGAGCCGGAGGAGGGACTATGTCCCTGATATTTGAAAGGACGTCATTATGGGCATAAATTTCAAATGGACCATTTAAGTACTGTTTCCACAAAACAGGAAAATGTGAAAAAACCAGTGAGTGCTCTTCTAGCTTACTTGGTGAGTGTCTACATGACAGCAGAGAGTCATATATGTGTACAAAAAGTTAATATTGCACAATATGGGCTATCTTTAAAAAGAAGTTATACAGCTCCTTGATACTGCGTGTACTTGTTACACTCTGTTACATTGTGTAACACAAATACTTCCACATATTTCTATTACCATGCATAGCACTGTCACAAAGAGAATAACAGTGGCCTTAATTAGGGTTGAGGGCAGTGTGAGCTGAATTCAATACTGCACTGTTGAGTGTGTGAGTCAAAGCTATAAACAATGACTACATGAATCAGACCAATTGGAAAAAAATATATATAAGAAAATATAAAACCTTTTAAAAGGAAATATCACCACTCAACTATGTTTTTCAACCAGTGATGTTCAGCATTTAACAGGTTACTTTATTTGTAGTTAACTGTGTAATTTATCTTTGTTTTCACAGTTAGTGATTTCCTAATACTTGGTTGGTTATATTCATCAGGGAGTGAGAACAGTGTGAAAACAGAGAAAGTAGTGCCATTGATAGTATTGATGAGTTTCTTTCTTTTATTATGTCCATGTGAAGTACTTTGGTCAACAGGATGTTGTTTTGTGTGCTATATAAATATATTTGATTTGATTTGAAGATTACACGAGCAAGAAAGACCATTTAATATCTATAGACTATCATTCTATTATATAAATTTGGTCTTGAGTCAAATGTGTGTGTAATATGTTTTATGTGTCATTCAGATGTCTATCTACCTGTTCTATCAGTCTGATGTCCACTGAGCAGAGGGAATACTGCTTTAGGGCTAATTTTCCAGTAATGTGCAATCAATAACCACTGTCTTGTTGTACTGTGTAACCACCATAAGCAAATTATGTGTTTGATGGGAAATATAGACGAGCTGTGTGTGTTTCTTAAATGTCCCCTGTCGCTTCAGGTAATTTAGTTCTACTGGGAGAGCAGTTCGATTTCTGGCACACAGGGAGTGTTTCTTTTTTCAGTTTTTTTTTTCTAGCCTGTTTTCCAGCCTGCAGAGAGAGGGACAGAATAACAATGAGTAGGTGATGTATATTGCAGTGTCACTTCAGTTCAGATATTCATTAACAAACTCAGATGATTATTTTATGGCTATCACTTTCAACAGAGGTTTTGTGCAAGAAAAAAGTTAATCCTTTTTCAAGGTTACACTTCGCCTCAATTCCATTGATTCTTCTCTTTCTTCTTGAAAGTAATTGTTTAGCACTATATGGCTGCATTCAGGCTATGTGAGTTATTAGCTGAATCCCCTGGCAGGAGTGTGGGCTAAATGGAACAGTGTCAAGAGGCTGGCTGCCCTGCTGCTGCTGTGTATGCATGTAGGAGGATGACAGGGAGTTAAGTAACAATGGCCAAGTAAACACAGTGCAATTTTACTTCTGCGTGCATCTGTACATGTGTCTATCACAGGTATTTTAAAATGCACAATCTCCCAACTACCAGTTAAACTAAAATGTCAGATTCAGGTATATGGCATAACTGCTTGTGGTGCTATACAAATCAAAATATATTTTTGATCAGTGGAAGCATGCTGTTTTGAGATAAGTGTGCATTTATATATGCATATTTATGTGGGTTGGATAAGTGCAATGTTAAAGGAGAGGTGTCTGCAGTGACAGCAGGAATACCTGCAGGGCAGAAAATGGAAAAAAGAGAGTGCATGTTGCAGCATTTTGCTTGAGACACAGGAACAGAAACACACTGCGGTGACAACAAACACATGAATAAGTTATAAATAAGGAGCATGAATATGTAGAGGAATAATACAATTTAAAACTATGATAAAGGATCAATTTGGCATGTCTGGTATGGAAACTAGGCTTTTTCTAACCAATCATACGTTAATTTTCTTTAAGAGAAAAGGATGCCTTACTTCCCTAATAAGGCACAGCTGTAATTAGACTGATCCCCAGGAATGACTAGCAAAGCTCTTAGAGAAACTACTGGGCAACAAGCCATAAGATACAATAATACAATGAAAAATGTACTTACTGTAACTGATAAATAGTTTGTATCATGGAAAAGTACACGGTACTAGCAACGAGAGCTGTAAGAGCATGTTGCTAATAATTAGGTTAATTGGCAACAGGTCAGTAACATGAATTGGTATAAAAAGAGCATCTTAGAGAGTCAGAGTCTCTCAGAAGTAAAGAGGGGCAGAGGTTCACCAATCTGTGAAAAGCTGCATCTACAGATTGTCAAGCAACAACACCTAACATTGCAAAGACTTCAAAAAGATTCTGAGAATCTGGAGGAATCTCTAAGTGCAAAGGACAAGGACGAAATGCGTTATCGGATGGCCGTTTTCTTCAGGCCCTCAGATGGCCCTGCATTAAAAACAGGTGTGATTCTGTGACTATATGGGGTCAGGAATACTTCCAACAATCACTGTCTGTGAACACAATTTTCTGTGCCACATGAAAATGCAGGTTACAGCTCTTTCATGCAAAGAAGAAGGCTTAAAAGAATCCATCGCTGTCTTTTCTAAGACAGATGATAAGGTCTTATGCTAATACTGTCCAGTGGCCTTGAATCTAGCCTCAAACAGGAAAGAGAAGTAGGTTCTTGCTAACTCCACACTGCAAGATTTTGTTTTTTTTCATCTTCAGGCTTGTAGTGTTGTTGTCTGATTCTGTTACTGTTACTTTAGGCACTTTTTCAAACAGTGTTTTCCGCATCTGCATCAGCTCAACGAGAACAGCAACTTCATTAATAAAGTGATAAATATTAATAGTCACATATCGCCCAGCACCAGGTCCCGCTACCTGCAGTTGTTTCTCTTCAAGTCATGAAAAAGACACAATGTCCCATTGATGCTCCTTCTCTTCTCTCTGTCTGATTCACTCACTCACACACTTTCACACAAAAACACAAAGGCTGCTCTAATAAAAGCTGTAGAAAAAAAGCAGACCGCTTTTGTCCTCTTACTGTGGATTGGAGCTGATGTTAGTGAAGTTGGCAGCCATGGATGACTGGGAGCCACCAAGGCCTTGGTGAGCTGACATTATCCTTCCCCTCGAATGTTACCCAGCCCTTAGCAGTGTGTGCCTGTGTGTGTGCCTGTTGTAGCATTTGTCCTTGCCCAAATGTAACTTTCTGGATAGCCATTCATTGCTAGGTGGACAGGAGAGAAAAAAAGAGAGGAAGGGGGAGACAGAGATAGACAGAGCGACAAAGGAGGTGGTAATCTGAATGGATCTGAGTACTGATCCTCTTTGGCTCTCGTAGTGTGTGTGTAGGAGGTCACATCAAGCTCTGGGATAAGATGGGCAGGAAAACAGAGGAGATACGACATTTGGATGGCAGCTAAACTCACCAACAACAGATTGAAAAGGATCAGCGCTATAGAAGCAGAGAAAAATATGGATAGATTATTTTAGTTGTCTGTTTACACCGATCAGCCATAGCATTAATACTACTTAGTGTTTTTAATATTGTGGTAGACAGAGGTCAGTCAGAACACAACACACAGCTTGTTGCATGTGGGACAAGTGTTAATGCTGTAGATAATCTATGAAAAAACATAGACACACACATCCGGTACTAAGTCACATAAAGTCTTCTGAGGTATACTGGGTCAATGGCCATTTAAACTTTGGGACAGCTATAATGCCTGTGGTCTAAATTAAGTAACGGTAGTGGAGATGAGCTTTCAGTTCTCCAACTGTAGTCCAGGGATGAGGCTGACGCCCTAACCCAGGCAAACGGTCCAGATGGGTCAGCAGCACAGAGCCAAAGCCCTCCTTAACCTGCTGGATCAGGGCATCAGTCATACTTCACAGCTTTAAGGCAAAGATCACACACAATCTCTCAGTCACACACACACACACAAACACAACAACATACAGTATATACTTGCGCTCACACACATTCTACATGACTACGTGTAGCCAATCGGATCACTTTAAAAAATTCTATCTGCACTGCTTAATAATACCCAGCTCACTAGTTTGTTTATGGTAACTGCTGTAAAATTTATACCACGTTGCTTTATAAACTAAATGTTATAAAAAATATTTGTTTCTTTGGGCATAGACAATAATACAGTACATTTAATATTCGTTTTTACAGATAGACTTGTTTATTTCCATGAAGGCTGGAGCATTAGAGATGCCATTATAAGGATGGTTAAATTGGTCCACTGAGGCTTGGTCTAGCCCATAATAGAGATTTTAAAACATTTATGCAACATTACAGCTTTCGGTATTTGCTATGGAGAAGAGTTTGAGTTCTATAGGTGATCAAAAATGTTGTAAATGCATAAAGTTAGTTTTTCCTTCACTTGTCTTTCAGAAGTACGTGAAGAAAAATCCATTTTACACCCTTCATCCCTCCCAAAAACATCCATTAACTTGTTTTGGCTTTTCATAGTTTATCACTAATTAATGCAGAATTAGCACCCTCATTGTCCCGAAAACTTCCAAAATTGTTCAGAGTTGTCAGGAAGAGGGTTTGAAAATAGCTCTCTCTCACCCGTCTCTAAATGTGTGATTATGTATATCAGGCGCAGCTTTGCTGCACTGAAGACAAGACGGAGCTCAGGGAAAGAGAAGAAGAATGTGCACACATCCGTTTGTTAGCAATTACTTTTTCTCTGAATAATCGTCTCACAACTGGGGCAGACCAAATAAATAAGAACAGACTGTAAGTCGGGTTTAGGGCACATTGTTATCACAGCCACACCAGAGCTGCAACTGTGAAATAGAGAATATGGTTTTGTTTCTCTCAAAATTCACTCTCACCCACTGGGCTAGTGTTCCTCAAGTTCAGCTTCACCCACTGTGATATCCTCTTGCCGATGGTGAGTGCAGGGTCCTGAAATTTCATCCTGCACTGAATTTGAATCCTCACCATGTACTTTATGCTCTGTCTTGGCTTGAGCTAAGAAATACCAGCACATTCCCCTAAACTATTGTAATGCCGCTCTGATTTTTTTTAGCACTCCTACTCCATGGACATCCCTGTTTTCTAAAACAAACGTGATAAATGGAGGGAGGAGGGAAAGACGAATCCCCAATCCTATCTCTTTTTAGGGGGGAAAATAAAATAACCAATCCATTATGCAAGCACCACCCCTGCTGTGTTCCCCTGATTCCTTCGAGCTATTAGCAGCTTTGGACACAAATAGATCACACAAGATATTAAAAAAGCAGCAGGAATCTAACAGTTTAAAAACCCCACCGTAATCCTCGCTCTGGAACGCAAACATGTCTTGAATGCAGTCAAATTATTTTTTTGCAGATTTTTTTCTTCTTTTGTTTTTACGATTATTGTTTATTAGTCATATTTTATAGTGCGTGTTTTTACCAGAGATGGAATTTACAGATGAGACGGAGAAGTGGTGGGAGGCAACATGGGATCATGTGTAGCATCCACAATGATACTGACACATCATTATTCTTGATGTTGATGGGATTTTGTTTCATTTTATTTGTGTTTTCTTTCTCCACATACACAATGCTCAGTTGCACGGACAGCAGACTGCTGCTGTGCCAAAATATATTGTTTCTGGTCATACAGTAGCAGTATAGAGGCAGATTCAATAAAGGAAACTCAAGAGACACACGTAATGTTGTTCGTAATAACAAAAATGTACAGACACTTCTGTGGATTTCAAAGTGACAATGTACGTTGTCCTTGAGATTGTTGAAATACTGTATGATCTCTTATGTCCATGAATCCACAGGATCCCAGCATCCATACTGTACCCCTGATTTAATGATTCTATTTCCATTCTGTCTCAGACCCGCCGGATTTAGTTCCTTTTTGGGCTATAAAATCCATGTTGAGGAAAATGAAATACCGGCAGACATAGTAAACATGAAGGCAGTTTAAGTGATTATGTTTGCGCGCCTTCACAAACTAAATCCATGGAAATCCATGAAACCAAATCCATGAAAATAGCACAGGATGTAAGTGTTTGTTCTAAGATGTAGTCTGAGTAGTTAGAAGCAAAGGCCTAATTTTTCTACCAAAATTGCACTTAAGCCTTTCCGCAAATCACGCTGACCTTCCAGCAGATGATATTTTAAGTGATTTCTGTTTTAATTTCAGATCTGTGGGCTGCTGTCACGGCACATGAAGGGTATGACTCAGTCAGAGCTAACATGTTGAAGTCTGTTGTTTATTTTTCTCATTTTGACCATTTTGACAAGATCAGGCACGTTTCATACAATAATACTTGAGATTAGCTCAAACGATTCCTGATGATCAATGATGAATGACATAAATTATAATTTTACACTATGGA
Source organism: Ctenopoma multispine (assembly GCA_034779795.1). NCBI lineage: Eukaryota > Metazoa > Chordata > Actinopteri > Anabantiformes > Anabantidae > Ctenopoma > Ctenopoma multispine. The sequence goes on from JAUYWH010000002.1 coordinate 6,175,522, forward strand.
GAGCCAACACATTCTGACTCAATTCAGCAGCCACAAACTCTTCTAAACATATAAGGTTAAACTGTGCTCACACTGGTATAAATGTCTGTATATTCATTTTACAGAGTAGTTTAAGAACAATGCAAAACCAAACACCGAAACCATTCATTCCTCAATGCAAATCAATTAAATTCTTTGACACTGCAAAGACTTCATGCAGCTAAACGTCATGCTGAGTTAAAAAATAAATGAGGATTTGATTTTATTAGAGGTGTCGGGGGGGGGGGGGGGGGGGGGGGGGGGG
>JAUYWH010000002.1:6175814-6210636 GCA_034779795.1 Ctenopoma multispine
GTGTCACCCCCCCCCCCCCCCCCCCACAGTGTTTACTTTCGCAGATTATAAACCACTTCAGAACAAGAAAAGCTTTCAACTGTCACAAGGTAGCATCAGGACTAATAACTGTTTATTAAACACCTAATTTGGCTGTAACATTGCAGACTGTCAAGCTGAATAATATAATCAATCGACACCGTAGTGGGAAGTTATCAACATAATTATTCCAACCTTTGTGACAGATTACCTAATTTGTGAGTTTTTGACCATTTAAAGTAGAAATGATAGTGGTATATATAGTAAAACAGTATAGTTCATGTTTTAGCTCCATTGGTGTCTCTAAGGATGAGCCGTAAATTAAACGCTTGATCACTTTAGTCGCCTAATTCTATCAGCCTTGTGTCTCAAGTCAAAGCCAAACAAGCTGCAGTATAAAAATGTCCCTCAATGTGCTTTTAATCAAGTAGAGGTAAATCCTCAATATGAGCATCAAACAGAACAAGCTTGAAAAGGAGCAATTCAGACTTGAAAGATGCAGATAACTTCGCAGCATGAATCAAACACATCTTTTCATAAAACCATCCTCAGTTCTTTATCAGAACTCCCTCCTCAATTACACACATATTTTTAAATCAATGTGGAGCGACAGCAGTGTAAAGAAGACGTTGCAGTGGACTAGAAGATGTCTGGTGTCTAGAACGCTCTGCCTACACGCACACACCCCCACCTGCTGATGTGACATGCCCCTATTATCCATGAAAGACGGCACCTGGTTATAATTAAAAGCTGAGGGATTCACCTTAAGTACAGATGTTCTGACCAGAATTTACAAATATATCTCCTACACTCATACACAGTTTGCTCCTATGCAAAAAGACATTCACTCACACATACCCATATACGCACACACAACCACGTCTCAGAGGGCACATTCAAGCACAATAACATCACAACATCCAGTGATGTTATTACTATTCACCATCTCTTTGTAAACATGGAATATGAATGGTGTGGACAAGCCATTCACTGAGTGTGTCTACTTGTGTGTATGTGTGTGATGAGATTAGAATCATCCAGGACATTCATCTATTCCGTAGCTGGTGAGGAGATTGAGTACGGCTGGGTGATACGATGGCACTTTCACAAAGGATTACATTCCTCTCTCTCCCATTCTCTCTCCCTCATGCTGCACCCTTTCATCCTGACCAATCATCACATTTGATAATGGACACTGTCTATGTTATGAATTGAGCTGATGCGCGGTAAAGGATTAATGCGCACACAGATTGAACTATATGCACACCAGGGCGTCAATGTCAATATATGTTTGTGTTAGATATGACTTCCTGAATTAAACTTCTTTTTCATTTGCCATCTGGTATTCATCGTCCACTGCTACCTGTGTGTCATCACCTGTATGAGTACTTACAGGTTAAATATGCAGTTGAGTAAGAATCATTTTTGTAATATTTTCTCAGTTAAAACCAGCTGTGCTGTACAATGGGACAGGTGCATATTGGGAACAGCATGACTGTAGCCTTTAGTAGTATATGATAATATACTGTAGCATATATCTACACAGCAACAGTAAGAACAGATAAGAACAGACATTTTAAACTGTGTTAGTAACATACCACTGTTCCTTGCTGTGAGGATTCACAGGAAATGGTGCATGTATGTAATCCAGTGTTACTGTTTGTAGTACATTTCAGTCATACTGTACCATCTCACAATTTAGTTCACTCCTCTAACAGTATCACATCTTTATTCAATTAATGCTAACCAACCACCAACTATTTCCTACTATGGCTGCTTTACAGTAGCTGGACATTATCGGTTCTTATTTATCAGTGAAAATTATTTTTACTGACTTCTTCATTAAAATACAAACTCGTTTGGTTGCACCCTAACAATCTGTTTCATTCGCTATGTCGCTATGTTTTGTTGTGGGTGTGGGTCATACTATGGGTAAGTTGTGAAACAACATATCTTTTGGTGGTTGTATGGTGGGTATGTAATGCATGTACTGAACAATTTTAAGGTATTTTCAATTCAGTAGAGTAGGAATATTTCATAACAGTCGGCTCGGCTTACATAATCTCCCTATTTGGATGTTGGATGCTGTGCTGCAAAGCTTATAATAAGCATATCAGATATAACAATGATTGACTCCAAGTGATATACATTACAAAAGAATAAACTTAAAATCCATTTTTGTTTAAAGTTTATGTCAATAATGATGTTATTGGTGCTTACTCGTTAGCACATTTCTGAGTGAAAAAATCATACCTCATATACCAGAGGACCAGAGTCCTCATTAAAAACATTTAATTGCACAGCACGGCAGTGTGTTTCTAAGGAAAAGTCGCAATCACTGCAAATAAATAAATCCCAGTCTCGTGAGAGAGAAGGTCACTTTGTACACAGGCTAAAGCTGGTCACTAGAGAGAGATAGACAGAAATACTGAGAAAGGAATAGAGCAGGCTCGATAAAGAGTCTGGGAAGCAGTAATGACAAAAGCACAGGAATCTAAGCTACAGCTGATTGTAAATGCCCTCCATTAGAATAAATGACTTCATTACAATAAAGATGTGTTCAACCACCCTCTGTGTTTCAATGAGTATCACTGTGGAACGATTCGGTGAAGTGTGCGCAAGTAATAGAGCCTCAGATGAAACTTGTGGTATTTACACTTATCCTCTCAATGCGTCCACCCAGGACTGACAAAGTATTTATACCTTATCACACAGATACGGCCAGTCCCTGCCTTCCTCAGTGTATATTAAGACATTGAGGCTTTTAGCACCTAGCAGCACTAATCCTATAGCCTTATGCTCACTGGTACTGGAGCCAAATGGTCTTATAGAGAAGCTCCCTGCCTCTGACTCCCTCACTCTCTTGCTCTGTGTGTGAGTGTGAGCATCTGTGACTGTTTGTGATGAATGGACAAGGCGAAAGAGGAGAGAGGTGATTGTGAGACATTGCACCACTGAGGTCAGCGAGTAGAGGAGAGAAGGGAAGAATGGACTGAAAGAGAGGATGTGTGTACGTGAGGGTGGGGCTGGGTTGTGTGTGGGGGTGTGTAGTTACACATGAATTGCATACAAAAGCACCTACATGCACTCTGCCCCTGCGTTTATGTCCTGCTTGTCAGGCATGCAGAGCGTGCGTGGGCTTACGTGTCTGTGTGTTTGTGCGTTTCTGTGCACGCTGCGACGCGTGCGAGTGCATGCATGTGCAAGGCCGAGCTAGGTTAAACTTGTACTCGTGAAGTGTTCCCAGAAGAGATTAATCATCCTGTGCTGGAATGCAGCATCGTGGTCATAAATCATCACCTGACCTCTCTCTCTCTTTTGCTGCCACACGTAGCGGTGGAGTCAGAGTAAAAGGAGTGTCATTAGATATCTGCAGTAAACAAACAACCAACACTTCTGACAGGAACGTGAAAGGCAGGAAACAGACCTAATTATGAAATACTTGTGTCCAATCTAATGATCAATCAAATGTTATAAAAAGGTCCGTTAAAAACAAAATTGTAGGGGTGATGGATATCTTGAGTCCAAATGAACTATGTCACTTTTTTTTTCTGGCTACGCGTCTTCCAAACAATTTGTGACAGCTTCTACAGCCATGTGAAATGAGTTTATAGTAACATCCAAACAATTTTTACAGATAGTAAAATGCTATTTTACAAATTTTACAAGACCTTGGTCTTTAGTAAATAAATTAACATTTTTTCAATCTATTGTTTACTGTCTTTTAGTTGAATCTTTTTATGTTGATATACCATTCTTTGCTTTTATATATTCTTTACTGTAAACTCTGATTAAAAACGTCTACTTCTAAACATGCTGGTTGGTCGCCTTCGTGTGGCTAAAGAGGCAACTTTGACATAAAAATTACTCTATCAGCCAGATAGGGTATGGAAGTGTCCTTTTAAAGCGCACTTGCCAGAAACATGTTCAGGTACTCCAGCATAAGCTGAAACAGCTGGAAGAAGTCGTGAGAGCACATTCTGAAGTGCACATGAAATCTGAATTTTACACAGATTAAATCTGTACATGCACAGTCAAATCTGGACTCGCAGATTCAGTGCAACTTGAATTTGAATTATACTTACTCTTATTTTTAATGAACAAAGACATGTATCAGTTCTTCTAAGGTAGTTACTAATCTACTAGTAACCAGCGGCGACTATGATTAGGACAGCCTATAATTTCAGCTGCTCCTCAAGCGTGCAAGGGAAGGGCAAGAAGGAGCAAGAAGACGCTGTTGAACAAATCCTTTGATGAAGCCTTTCCACCTCACCATTGTGAGAACAGGAAACTAATCAGAAGTCAATGCTACACTGTGCATTTTGCAACTCAGGTAGACAAAAAGAGTCTCCCCTGGTTATGTTCAACCACAGGAAATTGATTCTTTAATATTAAAAATTCAACTGCTGAGTTTCATTACTTTTCTGAGCCTATTCCCTTTCCCTTGTGGAGTGGGAAAATATCACAGTTTATTAAATTACTTCTCTGAAAAGTCTCTGGGGATGCCATCTTAACTCTCGTCCTCCTTCACAAGGCCATTTTAGACTGTAACTAGGCATGTCTGCTTAGAAAGAGACACAGAGAGAAAGAGAGAGGGGGTAAGCAATAGAGGGATAGAAGGAACACTATATTTTCAGAACTCACTGGCTGCTGCAGTGAGTTTGTGTTTCTTTCATCAGCTGTGACAGTCATGGAATTAAATGATCACATAAATCCAGTGGTAAACCCATACCCATACTAATTCCTACCTGTAATTGTGAGCTGTGAGCATGCCTGGATGTATGTGTGCTTAACAAATATGATTTGTCTTCAACTAGTCAGGGTGAGAGCAGACCCTCAACCTGCACAGCCCTCAGTAGAAGTGCACTTAGAAATGCAAGAGGCTGCAGCTATCAAGCAAGTTGACTGGCACAAAGTATGGTCAAGCATCATCAGTGATTGCACTAATTACACCTCCTGTCCAAAGAAACAAAGGGGTCAGAGCTTGACTGCATCGGTAGACCTGAACAATGACTAGGCAAACTCTTTGGGTATAACTCAACTGGCCGCATTTTGCTCTTAAGGGCAGAGGAGGACAAGTCCATTTTTCACTGCATTTTTTTTTTAAGTGGACGCAGGAGGAAAAAGTAGAATTTGTAATTTGTAGGGGAGACTGCTCGCCTCTCCACACTGATGGGAAATAGTTTAAGAACAAAACCCTGCACTGCTACACCAGGGCCAACAGATGAAGGCTCTTCTGGACTACTTTGTATCCAACTTAGCTTTGCAAAGTCAGCCAAGAAATCCTGTTTGATTCATTCTGACTTGGCAAGACTCAACAGGCATTTTGCTAGCTTTTGCATCTTCAATGAGACCAAATTACTTTACAATGGGATCAGGCTTTAACCAGGTTTCATACACTATACATTAGGAGTTATTTCAACTGACAGATGAGACGATGATCATCAAGCTGTAGGAGCACGTCCCTCGTTACTGATTAGTCTGCTCATTTTTTTTCTCAATCAAATCAATCTAGCCTAAAAGTCATCAGCACTCCAACCTCCTTTGCTACCCCACTATCACTGACAAACCCACCCCACTCTCTCTATCCAACCTTCCACTCTCACCTGCCTAAACCACTATGTACCAGATGTAGCAAAAGTGTAGGAGAGAGTAAGGAAGATGAAAAGAAAGATCATTTAAACAAGGCTGCTGATGCCTTATTTCTCTATTTATATATCAGTGAGTGATAAGGATGAGGTGATACGTCATATTTTTGGTGAGTCGAGAGGAGAAAATACTGGACATTCACTGAAAGACAGAAAACTTTTGTGATCAACACTATACATAGGACCAGAGATGGTCATTTACTCACTTAATGCATGTGGATTTAGTGTTAAGTTAGTCTTTAAACTCCACGTCAGATGTTCAGTGGTGATCTTACATGTGGGCACACAAGTTAGACTCTTTCTTTGTGCTCACTTAAATGTAACCAGGAAGCTCACAGGAAAACGCCATGAGAAAACGCCATGAGCATGTGAGGAGGATGAGTTAAAACCAGTCGGTCAGCTGTCAGACAGATGCAGTAAATATCATCCCACTCTGCCATCACTTCCAACAAAAAAAACCCACACGATCCATGGGCATGGTAATCCAAGATGAAGGCTGCTCTCCACAAGCATCACTTCCTCTAAAGCACAGCTAATGCCGGGTGTCACACATCACACACACACATACACATACATACACTCATCTCACTGCATTAAGCAGTGTGGTCTGAGTTACACAAAAACCCTTTAAAGAAGAAATATGGGCCATAAATGGCACAAAGAGTATGCAAGGGAGAGGTTAGAGGAAGAGGCTATTTGGCCTTCATATTTCATACAGGAAAATCACAGAAACATTTAAAATGAACAGTAATCAAATATTAAGACTGAAAGCTGACATGATTCAGTGCTTTAAGTCTCAACTTCTCTCTTAAATTACAGCATCTATAATTCCTTTTACATTTAGTCTCGGTCTCGTGGTTAATTTCAGTTGTTATAAATGACTTGGCAGTAATTTGGAGAATCATTGTTTCAATAATGAGATATCAAGGGCTCTATTTTATTGGCAGAGCAGTACACACTGTGATCCTCCGCACCACACAAAGTGTCTCTGCTCTTATCCAAGTCATGTGTCATGCAGGGTTTGTATAAAATTTGATGGGATGGGGAAATGTTTTGGTTAAATATGATCGACTCCGTCAAGAAATAATTAAAGTAAACATCTCAGAGGACTGTCATTTAAAGCAATCATAAAAGGGCTTAAAATGGTAATATTACCCTTTTTGTGTTCTGATATTACATTTATACTTTTCTAAAGTTGGGTTCCCTGTGTTACACATAGTCAGAGGTTGTGGAAGTTCCTACCTGGCCGTTCGCTCTGGGCTCCTCCACACACTATGCTTTAATGCCTTCCTGCTTCAGCTGCCATAACTCTGCTAATAGATAGCCACCAGCAACAGACTTTGATGACTCTTTTGACAATCTGCCTCAGTGTACAGCAGGATTTTCAGCTGGCCACAGGAAGGCTTCCACAAGTTGGTCAAACATATTGTGATGGGGGAAGAGGAACCTTCAAGACACAGGAAATCATAAAATCTTGTATAAAAGGAGCCCTAGAATAAAATATAAACCCTAAATGAAGCATAATATGGCTACTTTAAACAAACTTTTATTCATCTACAGCAGGTGTGTCCAATACGCCAATCCCAATCGGCCGGTAGATCGCAAAGGTTGTGCAAGTAGACTGTGTGTTAAACAAAACAAAATCAGACGTTAGTCTATCATCTGTCCTCCCTATGGCATTTGCCACTTGATTGATGTACAGGGCAGCCAGTCTGAAATCTCCTCTAACACACGGGTCACCATGTATGACATTTGATTTACTTGCATTAAACTGTTTCACCTGTTCTCGTCTGCAGTGAGATATTGACACTACAGGCTGGGAGGACATTCAGCTGAAGTCCAGGGCTCATGCACAGTTTTGGAATTTACTCACAGAGAAAAAGTACCCAAACATGAGAAAATGCTCCTTCACTGCAGTATTCGGCTCTATTTATTTATGCGAGTCAGCCTTTTCCCACGTGAAGATTACCAAGTACTGTTCCACCATGACTGATGATCATTTGGAAGCCTGCTTGAGGCTGGCTATCAGAAGCTACTGTCTGGACTATGCCACCCTGGCTAACTCCATTCAATCCAAGTCATCAGAGTAAGGCAGAGACCATAAATGTATTAAATTGTATTGTGCCATAAGGGTTCATGCAGTTATGTAAGGCACACCAACACATATTGCCTGTATAAAGTATACTCAGTATACATAAATCTCATTCTAAAAGTAGCTCACAGTTGTAGCATTGTAAATATTAACTTTTAACAGCTATAATTTAATTCAACTACGTCATTATTTATTAGTTATCAACCCTAAAATATCTAAATAATATTTGCGAGCCACGGGAAATGGCATCAACAGTTTTTATGCTGTGGTTTCTACTTATATACCCACTAATTAATCAATTACTGCAATTAATGCACTGAGCTCCTTCATCAGCAAGTCTTTGTAATTTTAGCCTCTCAAAAAACAATTCATGCTATTTCTACATATGGCCTTGGTACGCTTCCTGAAGGAGCACAAATAATTTTTGAAGTTGAAATGTTGAAATATGAAACAGAAAGGACAATAGAGCATGTATGGATCAAACTGAGGACTACACAGCCACAACAGGGAACTGTGGAGGGGGGCGGTAAGCAGCACCCAACTGGATAGATTCAGTAGAAATGAGTGGGAAGCCAAGTTAGTCCTTTGTCATCAAAGCTTTTATGACATGGTTGTATCTCATGCCAACCAAAATCTGCTCTACAGGAGGCTAAACCAGATCAGTATAACTCTGAAACTTTTCCTACAGCAGTTTTTCAGTCTGGCTGTGGATTTATGACACTGAGTTGATTGTGTTTCTGGCTCAAAAAAGCCATGAGCTTGTGAAATAGCTGAGAGGGTAGTAGGACAGACAGAGCATGCTCTAATAGAGCTATGCCACCAAGTGTAGTATTTTGTATTTACCTGCACATCCTAACAATTACAGCAGGAGCATAAACAATATCAGGCCCTCTCCATATTCTGTCACAAAGACCATCATTTTCACCCACCTCTCCTCTCTCTAAAGGTCAGCGTTCTTAGTTAATCAGCAGTGACAAGAGGTTGTTTCTGCATCCATTACCACATATCCTGTTGTGTCCCAAATGATAAGGTGCTATGGTTTAATGTACCGTACCACAGTAGAATTTCCTCTATTTCAAAAATGATTTTACACGATAGAATAACAATCATGCCCTCACCTCTATTTAGCTCTGAACCATTCAAAACCCAGTTGTGAAAATGGTGTAAAAACAAAAAACAATGAAGCCTTTAAGCTGCAGGTGTGTAGATCTGCTGGGGATAATGCTTGCTGTAGCATCTTCATGGAAAAATAAAAATCTAAACTTGGCCCCCGAGACTAGATCTGATGGCTTGAAGGTATTTCAAAACTTGCTAATGTTGCTATGGTTGCACTGTCAGTGGCAACAGTACATAGTATTTCACACCTGTTATAATGTCCAGGTAAAGGAAAAATGTGAATATGTGTGCAACAAATAGCAGTTTCTAAAATCAAACCAGTCAACACGTGAAATTGAACAAGGGAGCACTTTGCTGACTCTCAGGTAATTATACCTGAGAGACATATAAGCAGCTTTTTGTTATGACATCAGTTAACATGCTGCAATGTAGGTATTGTTGACTGAATTTAAAACAATCAACACAATGGTGCCTATTTTGGTGTTTGAAAAAGACTTCTGGCTCTAAATCAGTAACAAAATTGCACTGGCCTAGTCACAAACATTCAGCTCACTCTGCTGGTTCATTATCTAACATTGAGTAGGTTCTGAATTGTTTGGGAAGGACAAAATGTATTAACTGGGCTCTCAGTACCCATACAGGTCACGCCTGTGGTGTGAAAATGGCATTAGTGGAATTGGACCCATGAGGTTTTCTAATGCTGTTTTCCATCTGTTTGTCTGCATGACTGTGTCACAGTCCTATCTGTGCAACGCACAGCAGAGGGGTCACGCTGGATACTACTGACCTCTGGTCAGCCCCACAGCTCCAAGGGTGTGTGTTTATTTGATACTCACATGTGTATCTGCATGCATGTTTGTTGACGTGCGCATGCATTAGGGTTATTGTGTGAAGCCTTCAGTCGTTAATCCCCTAATCTGCTGGACCCTGGAAATCACCGCAGTCATCTGTCAGCTGGGTCAGAGCAGGCTACTGGGCTCAAAACAAGCAAGCACAAGCACACACGTAGTCACAGCCAAGTGCACGCACACACACACAGTCAACGGTAGTCATTTATTCAACAGGGCCAGCCTAATTTCGGTCTAATGAAGATTGATGCTCCTCTTTCCAGGCCTCACAGGTGTTGCAGTAAAATGTATGTATAAATACACAACCCACATAGAGCAGCAGAGAGGGTAAAATAAAATATATTAACAGAAAGAGATGCACTCTCTAATCATATTCACATGTAAATGAACTCGTTTCCTTCATGCACATACAAGTTTTGCGTGTGCAAAAGTCAATCTACAGTGAATCTCCATGGTAACAGCAGAGTTAATCTTGTTGAATAGTTGTGAAGGTCCAACAAGGACATGGACTCTGAATGCCTGCAGTGCTTAGACCCTTGAGTCAAGTCTAAACCTCTAAGGCCTGTTTGTATGTGTGTGTGTGTGTGTGTGTGTGTGTGTGTGTGTGTGTGTGTGTGTGTGTGTGTGTGTGTTTGTACGGTGTGTAGATGTACCCATGCCAAATAGGGCACCCTAAGGGCTTGTCTGAAGATTGTGGTTGACACGACCTGCTGCTGACCAATGTGAGCTCCTATTAGCACTTAAGGCAGCAGCTTGCTACACATATGCACACACACACACAAACACAGCTCACTGGTCATAATGATTACACCTGACAGAATAAAGACAGACAGCGGATGGCAGTTGAGTGTATGTACTTGTCCATGTGAGTAAAATGGATATGGGTTAAGTACACAATGTGCACTTGTTTCCATGTGCACGTATTTTAATGTGTGTCAGTAATGAATGCATGTCAATCTGAGGGCTTTGCAATGCTTTTGATTTATATGCCTGTATCAAAAAGCTCAAAACAGAGGGATGGAGAGCAGGAAAGAGATCAAAGAGTGTGAGGGATCACATAGACGCAGACAGGTTTGAACAAGCTGAAAGGTGGAGGAGGCGATGGAAGGGCCACAGAGATAAAGTGTACCGCTTAGACTGAAGTGTGAATCTCAGCAGGACACCTCATCATCGAGATCTGCGTGACATCTGTGTGTCTGTGTGTTTTTTCATGTCATAAGGTGCTGACGACTGCCAGGCTCTTGCATCTACAGCTGGTGTGTGGGCCTTCTCCTTTGACACTCTCCTTGATACACAACTGACTCCAAAAGTTGATTATTTTATTTAGTTTTATTTGTAACACAATGTTAAACTATGAGAAAGCATGTGGCATTAAATCCCTAACTGAAAGCCTAGTTCTCAATAATGAATATTCATTCTGAGTGAGCGGTGTCCTGCAGTGTTTTGGTCCTTGCTGAAGCTTGAGGGAAGCCAGCTGGGCTGTGGCTCTCAGCCTCTCTCTGTCACCAAAAACACAGAGCATGGCAGCAGAGAAAAAAAAATAAATTAAAATTCAGCACAACACACACGCACCTTCACTGCCAGGGCCTTTGATTCAGCTCTCCACAAAGCATAACACCATGCATTATTTCTAATCCAGTATATGGCAGCATGTAAGCAAGGGCTGAAATATTAATGAATACAAACCGTAGAAAACATTAAGTGCCGGTTGGTTCTTTTGAACATATTAACTCATGAAACGTGGTGAGGCTGAGAAAACGCGGCAGCAGCTGACGCACCGCGGCGACGCAGCGCCGTGGTCGTCCTGAGGAGACGAGAGGAGCGGTAATGACAGGTCAAGCAGCCAATTAAATCCAACCATCAACTCCATATTCGTCATGAAGGGAAAGCATCTATCCTGAAGGGCGAACTCACTTTCTCACGCATAAGCGGAGAGCGATGAGACGAGGATGCTGCGCGGTGGCAGAATTTACCAATGAACGCGTCGGACAGGAAATAAAAAGGTTAGCAAAGCTCCTGTCCATCACACCACGGTGTCTAACACTCCGCTTTAAGAAAGAGAAGCTCTACAGAAGCCAGGTCATGTGTGATATTTGGCGATATCATGAGGATATATGTGTTGGCATGCCGTGCAGATGTGCTATGCGCAAACCTCTCACCCCACAAACTCCATAGTGATCCATGTAAGGTCATGTCTGCGCAGAAACTACCGAGCAAACAGCTGGAGAAACGATACACAAAACGACACTGCAGACACAGGAAGGGATCTCCTGTGTGACCCGTGCAAGTCAAGTGCAGCCTGACGTGAGGACCAAAAAATGTTATTCCGATAAAAAGACACGTCAATGTCATCGCTCTGCGCTGCCCTCCCCGTCCCACTTGCCACAACAACTGACCGCGTACACACATGTGCCGTTCGTGGTCACAGAACTGGTGTGTAAACAACAGCAGCGTGTACGCATCGGTTCTATTGGAATATATCTTAAAATGGCACGTACCTGTTTCCAGCTATGTGCGCCACTCACTGCATGATCCTCCTTCTTCAACTTGAACTTTTCCTTCTCTCCAATCGAACAACCCGAAGCTACTTGCCACTTGTTTATTGCATACTTTTCTTTGCCCCCTGTCTATCCTGACAAGCCGCTGTTACATACAGAGTGAAACGAGAGCGCGGGGGGTGAGCTGGTGGAAAGGGTAGTCAGTTAACCTCCAGTACAACATCTCACCAGATCAGGGAATCAAACGGAGCAATCCATTCCGCGCTGACGGTCGCTATAGGGAACAATGCTGACTTGCAAAGGCGGACCAACACCGGACGAACGCAGCTGTGCGCAAACGGCACGTCTTCCGTTGATTCTCTTCACACCGGACAAACAGCGGGCAGGCGGGCATGCTCCGAACGTGAGCGACGGGCGATCGGTAAAGGTTGCGCGCAGCGGCACCCTGGGAGCAACCGTCCGCACACAGTGCAGAGGAATGACCGAGACACGCGGAGCGCGCGTTCACGGACAAGTCAAGTCAATGGTCATTATCAGCGCGTGTGGAGACTAATCCACTGTGCACTGCTGGCTGTAGCTGTATTACAACAACTTGACGTGCAGGGCTCAGGAGCAATTTATCAAGTAGCATTCCACATGCAATATGTGGTAATTGTATGTGCTGTGATCCATCTTCACTAAAATCACAGCAAATATAAAACAACATGTATCATTATTTATCACGACAGTATAGTAAATATATTATACTGTATTCTACTGCATATGGATGACAACACACTGAATATCATTATATGATTACTTACATGTTTTAAGGAAATAAAAGGTCAGTTCAATCATGCCCAACAGGCTATAGCCACATAAGTTCATATATTTACAGCCTAACAGGCGATGTTGACTCTCGCTGTATTTTTCATAGCCAGAACATGCCTGCTTTGGGTGTTGGTACCCTCCTTGCGCGGCCTGCTGCTCATTACAGTGGTCCTCATGCATCTCTTTTTAAACAGTGCGCCCACTGCACTGCAGGCTACTGTTACACATTAGCGCACTGCCTAATGGGCTTTCTCTGTATTAGCAGCAATAGAAAGGTGCAATAACAGAAGCATGCAATTATGCACCATAACTAGGGAAAACATTGTTAACAGTTACCCTATTGCCTCTCACTCTCCAAGCTGTAAATGCATATTTCCCAATGGAGGTATGATAATAACGCCTGCTTATTTGAAAACACCTTGTAAGGAGAACCTTGTGGCTCTTTTGATAAAGATTTCATTTCAGAAGCATTTTTATGCATAACTGGGGATTGGCAGGGGACATAAACCTCCCACTTTCTGCTTTATTTATATATTTTTTTACAGTTTAATTTTTCTTGCAATGCATTACCCTGCAAGCTATTGATATATTGATTGAGACAAATAAGGGTGTTAGCTTAAAGGATAAGTAAAATATCAAGATCCTGACTTGATCTGAATTCACAGATGGCATGGTTTAATCCAGAGCGAAGGGTGAAAGGAAAGAGGAAGGAATCATTGGATCTCTAGTGGGTAACACAGGTGCACAACGAAATGAAAAATGCAGATGAGGGTAGGATGGCGAACTGAACCATTTTAATGTCCCCAAGTGATAACCTAAAAAAACAGCTTTGACTTGGCCCCATGGTACACATTCTTAATCATGCAGGTGCAGCTTGTCCAGAGCTTTCCAGTTTCCTCAAACTGTCCATTGTGGAGTTTTGTTTTCTTTAGGATAATGAGCTCGGTGTAGCTCTTTTAAGATAAGCAACATAAGCTCTTTTACGAAAATGTTGCTCCCAGTATAGGCCTACACATTATGTTATTCCAAAGTAATTGAGAACTGAAAATAATATGAGATGTATTACAGACACTTACAGACACTGCCTACCCACCTCATGCCCTACGGTGTTAGTGGGGATTTGGAACTAATGATTGTTGGCTGTTTTAAATGTGTCCTTTTCATCAGTGTGCACTTAAGTCCTTGCATATGGTGACACCTCAGATTAACCCTAATATGTCCTATAACAGGCCTACACTTAGCCAGTGAGCATAGATGTGGAGACTGTGCCAGGGAACAAACCCAGATTAGATTGCCCAGAAGCTGCAGCCACGGGTGTCTGAGTAGTATTTTGCTCATCGGTTTAAACTCAACCTCCACACAGACGGCCACCAGCTTCTGCCTACAGGCTGCCCATGGGTCTCCTCCTGTCATAATGCGGGATCAGTCATGGCAATCCTCCCCCCGCTCTTTTACCATATTAGGGAAAACCAAAGGCCTCTAGTGATATCTAAAGTACCACAGGCAATTCACCTAGTCTCTTCTATTTATCTGCCAGTGTTTAGCAAATTGGTTTCTCCTATAAATCACAGAAACTAATCTTCTGCTAATTAGTCAGCATCTAGGTTCCATTTCTTATTTACCCAGCGTTTCAATCCCATCTCTTCACCAAGTGACGTAATTACATAGAAAGCGGCATCCTAGAAACTGACCGCTCAGCATTAAATCTGACGACCCATGAGTTAAAGTGTTACTCAAGACTACCTCAAATGAGGAAAAAATAATCCTGAACAAAGTTGTCAGAAGAGTTAGCTGACCTTTTTCTATCATGAGCCAATATTAGCACAAGTGATTATAACATTTCAAAGCCTAACGCTTATGGCTGATGCTCAGAGGACCTTGAGCCACACAGCACTCCAGCTGTAAACTGAGTTTCCCCGTATCTTCACCATTACAGATTGGACAATGTCAGAGGGTTTATTTAACCTTGTGCAATGACTTCTCTCCCACACATCTATCAATGCCAATCACATCCTCAAAGGGTTGACCCCCCCCCCCCCCCCACAGTGTGTATCTGTAGGTGTAATGGGTGTGGATGTATGCCTTGCTGATACTAAGAAGAAGATGCATTGCGTTGCTAATTATATAATCAATTTGATGAATTCTCAAAATGCTAATTAGCTAATTAAAGGACCTGAACTTATAGAATTACCACAGATTAGCTGGCTAAGCACTATCGCTGCCCTCTGAATACACCCTTAATAAGCTATATTATCTGTACCTTTTTCATAGTACTAATATAATACAACACTATAGTGAGCAAAAACTAATCTAATGTTTAGAGCAATAGATGTTAGGGAGACTGTATTGTACCAATTTGTACTCACAGTTTGCTGCCCAAAACGAAGCTGGTTATTTAAGGCCATATTAAGGCCTTAAGGCATTTCTTCTAGTCTGTTTTTCTCTGTCTGCTTATTTGTATCTTTAGTAAGCATTGTTTTGACTTTGTATTTCTACTCCCATCATTCCTCATTTCGCTCTTCCTCCCCTCAATGCCTACACTGTAGTGGGAGCTGGCTGATGTGAGGCAGTAACAGGTACGCCAGGGAGTAGGAGAGAGTGGTGCAAGAGGAGGGAAGCTGGCTCAGTTTGGCACACGAGTCTGACGAAATTACATCAAGCAGCGGGGGGCAAATGAGCATTTACAGTATATTTGAGAGGTAGGCTATGTGTGTATGCGTGCAAGAGCCATGTGTGTTTTCGAGGGAAACATTAGATCCATCGGCATGAGTCTAGAAGCTTACAGGCAGCTTAGAGCAGCAGGGGGTTTGTGGCAGGGGGTAGTGAAAAAGGAAGGATGGGGGTAAGACATGAGAGGAGGGGGTGGGGAATGCTGGAGGGGTTACAGAGGAATAGGGCACAGCTGGTTTTTAATTGAGTCTCCCCCCTAGTACAACGTGTGTACGTGTGTACACAGAAACCCACACTTATTTTTACTCAGCAATTTCCCAGCTGATAGCTCAGAGGAACTAAACACTTCGGCAGGGCAGCAGCCTTCAAACCCTCCACATCGGCTCAGTTTTGGTCGTGTGACTGATAAAGCCCTCCACCAATCAAGGCCTCTGACAGCTGCATGCTCCCATGAATCTTAGCACTCAGTCTCAACACAAGCCAAAACAGTCTGCCTCCTGCCTTACCTCGGCTTGTGATCTCAGCTGGGAGGAGAGCAGTTACACACAGAACTACACACTTTCTCTCTTCTGGATTTTACGGCTGCTTATGGGATATGACACAGCATAATACATCACTTAAAGAAACAACTCTTGAGGAGAAATTTGTGAAAGTTTATTTGCATTTGCAATTAATTTGCTAATTGACTTTTGTTATATTAAAAACATTTTCACTGTATGAGCTCAGAATCTGAAATTTTGACATCAGAATCACATGAAAAAAGTTATTATGTGATATAGATGTATACTTTTTTATTAACAGTAATGCATAGACCCCCAAAAATGTAACAGATGTTACTTCACCAACAAAACCTAAATCATCAAAGCTAATATTTAATGTTAACATTAAGTTAGTTCCTTATTTTCTAAGTTGTATCTAAGTGATGCGACTCATGTGTGGCAACCAAACAGACATGACATACGTCATGTATAGAGATCTTTCTCCTCTGATTGGATTGCAGACCGTAGCTCCTCAGATTAGAGTCTGTAGTTAGATACCAACTCATGCAATCTGGTGCAGTTATGCTTTACAGTACATATACTTAAATCAGCAAATTCTAAATGGTCGTGTTGTACAGCTTTCCCTGACAAACTTGTTGATATAGACAAAAAGCAAAAGAATTGATTTGCATTCCCTGAACATCAAACTGCTTAAACTGACCTAATAAAGCATTCACATCTCTCAGTGTTCACATCTCTCACATTGTTTTCTCAACAGCTTAAAAGTTTCTTTCGGCTGCTTCTGTAGTTACTGCCTTTCCCCTGCCTTTGTAGGCAGGACGTCACTAGGAAAAACTGTATATTAAAAAAAGAATTAACATTTTGTGTGTTTCTCATGTAATCATATCACTGAAAATATTGACCATTTCCTCATTTTGTCTACAAACGTTACTCATGGATCCAAGTATATGACAGGAAAGAACTAGAAATAATTAATACCTAACATTTAGTTGGTAGGTGTGGGTCCATGTGATAAAACAGCCTGTCAGTCCATATGGGAGTAATGACAAGTTGCAATCCCATTAAATTTTTGCTCTAGGAATACTTTTATGTTTACATAAAACACATTTAACACATTGCACATTTAACACCCAATTAGCAAGCTATAATGGTACTAATTTCATCACCATTACTACTTTATATTATACAAGAAGATACGTTATTTGGACACATACTGTGTAAAGCAGTTGGTTCTGTGAAGACATTGTGGTGTGATAACAACATCCATGGTTCAAACCCACAATAGAGCTACTGGAGAAATGGTGAAAGAGTCATAAATTGCAGTAAATGCTGGCCCACAAAATAAAAGACTTTTCTGTTCTCAGTGCAAACAGCTTGACTTCTTATTTCCATGATGCAACACAAGAACAAACAGGCACACAAACAACAAAAAATGTTTCTTTGTTTTAATGAGTTCTGAGAAAATATTTGTGATGTACATTTTGAAAAGAATATGCAGAGAAATTGGAGCACTAACAAGAAAGCTGCTTTTCTTAGATTGAATCAAAAACATTACTTATTTTCTGTTGCGAGCCCAAAG
The DNA here is from genome assembly GCA_034779795.1 of Ctenopoma multispine. Lineage (NCBI taxonomy): Eukaryota > Metazoa > Chordata > Actinopteri > Anabantiformes > Anabantidae > Ctenopoma > Ctenopoma multispine. The sequence goes on from JAUYWH010000002.1 coordinate 6,193,594, forward strand.
ACATAAAACAAACTATGTGATAAAAAGCCGTAGCAACTCGCTGTATGTTTAAATCTCACTTGTGTTTGGATGTTATGCAAGGATGGTTTAATGATGCTATGATTCCAACAATTATCTTGTGTCACAGTCCACATACACAGTCTATTTTATTCCACTTGGGCACACAGGAATTGTTAGCTTCCTATAAAAATAACTCCAATAGTTGTTACTTTATAGGCGGCATTGTGAAGTAAGATATGTCAATGCTATTAGCAGTGTATGCAGCAACAAGGCAACAGTGCTTAAAATATAGTTGGTGCATTAACTAACTAATGTGCTCTTGGTCCGTGGTGTCATACTTGGTTATTCTTGACCGCATCTGAAATGCTGTCAGGAACCCCTTTTGAGCTCTGCCCATGATATGCCAATTTACGTAGACACACACACCAAATGCATACATGCTCACACACGCACACACACACACACACACAAGATGAGTCCTTTTCGCTTCGTCTACACTGCTCTTTCACAGTGGAGCTGACACCACATGACTGCCACCTCATTAGAGGCTTTAGCCCGTGAGCTAACAGGCCACAGAGACAGTGGGCCATGCCACGTTTGCTAATTATAATAATAACAATAACACTGCCTTAGGATGCTACTTGCTTTTCTTTTCAATTAATTTTATCAGATGCACTCGAGGGAAAAGAAGTGGAAGAGGCAGAGGGAGGGGTGAAGCCACCACACACTGGCTCTATAGGAGGGAAATGATGTGTTTATTCTACATACTTGGCCAGATGACAGGCTGTATAATTGCTGCCAAATTAAAATGGTTAACCTGCTTTTCAGGAAAAATCATTAACATACGACAATATTGTTTACAAGCCCTGTTGCCAGAAAAGTTGGGTCTCTGTGTAAAATGTAGATGACAAGAGAATGGAATGATATGTTCGTCTGCTCATTTTGAATGTGACGCTATTAACACATAAAAAAAAAAAAAACGTGCCACTCTGTTGCATCACCTTTTCTTTGAACAATACGTTGTAAATGTTTGGGAACTGAAGAGACCAGTTGCTTTAATTCTGAAAGCAATTGCTCAGATTTCAGCTGCTTAATAGTTTGGGGACTCCTTTGTCATATTTCTTCACTCATATTGAACCAGTATATGTGGTTTACTTCAGTTCAGTGGCTTCAATGTGTCACAGAGTTCCTTTCTGCCTTTCCTCAAAAGATTCTGACCACAGAAATGAGCTGTCCTTTGTGTTTGACGATGCTTAAACCTAACTTACAATTCAATATAATTAGTGATTTTATTTTACCCAGACTTTAAGTGAGCTCGGGTCCAGATAAGTCAGTGGCATTTCTGGATCTTGCTTAAATATTTTTTTTCTTTGCATGTTAAGAGTTTTAACTTGCATTTGTGAATGTGTTCACTGGGATTCAGAGATGTTCCTGAGGTCATGCATCGATTTCCACCACAGAATCATATCTTTTTTTAAATACAGTGCCACTAAAGATTACAACTATTCAGTACTGGTTTTTGGCCTTGTCCTTGTGTACAGAGATTTCTCCAGATTGTCTGAACTTTTTAATGATATTTTAAAATTTTCAGATGATGAAATCTCCAACTTCTTTCAAAAACAAACATCATTCTCAAGGCTTCGAACACGCATTCTTTCGCAGAGTGGTGAATATTTATCTTTCCGCAGCTTCTTTTTGAATGTCCTTTTTTTCTTTTTCAATCAGTGACCAGCGACCAGTTGCCAATGTGCTGCTGGCATCTAACTCAAAATGAGTATACATCTCACATCAGAGATATTTCATGTCTGACTTTCAACATTTGACATATTGGCCTTGTACTAGTAGTCAAAAATAGGTTTAAAATACATTACAAACCATTATATTCTTTTTTTATCAACTATATTTTAACAAACATCACAACATTTCTGGAAACTGATATTCTTTATTATAAAACTAGTATCTGGTTGTATCTAAACTTGTAGTATTTTTTCAATAAAATGTATTTTTATATTGCAGATGTTGGAGATGGTACAGTTAAGTGACAGCACAGGAGAAAGGAAACCATAAGCAGGTGTTTCTGAATGGAAGCAGTGACCATCTGTGAGATATTGCTTTTGATATTCCTCAACCTTCCTCTGGATCAGAGTTCAGCCTCTGCTATTTCATGTTATTATGTTTGGAATAGATAGCAGTCATCCACAGGTGCCTCCTCAACACAGATACTGTGCAGCTCCTAAATGTGTACATCAGCAGAAAAATACACACTGACTACCCAGATTGCTTTGTGATAATGTATTCAGGTATGATATGTATTTCTTGGAGAATTGTATAATTTATTTTGACACTTTTGTCAGCAGTATTATCATTTCTCTGCACCTCCTGTAACAAACGAGGTAAAACACTATTCTCACTCTGCTGGGGTGAGATTTTAAAATAACAGCAGTAACTTCAGGTGCATATGCTCCCTAGTGCCTTAGAGAATAAAACTTGGAGTAAAAAAAATCTCGAAAGATTGCAAAGTTGATTAATGCACGATTAAAGACTGTCAGAATTGAAGTGCACCAATTTCAATTAGATTCATAAATCATTCTAGCAAATTGGGAGTGATCGGATATAAACACTGCTAGACAAGTCATGCTATGCAATTTGAATTATGTAATAAAAATGTATTAAAATAATCACATTAATTACTAAGAAAAATAATAGTATACACATCATTTGCATTTTTCAGCACAACTTTATCAAATGTGTCTTTAAACACCTGTAAAGTCTCCACACCAACATGTTACATAATCCCTGTTTAACATGTTAAAAAAAACCCATAAAAGACTGAATTATAGTTTAAAAGCGCTATCAAGAGCTCGCTTAATGTTAGCCCCAGGCCCTGCACACAGCTCTCTCACAAGTCCCATTACAGTGAAGCTGTGGGGTTCAAACACCCTCTTAACCAAACTAGCTGATTCCTGAATTTAGACTTACCAGAGGCAAATGTTAGGAAGCAAGTGAAGGACTCACGAGACGAGCTCGGGAGTTACCAGGAATAAGTTTTCCTCATATGCAGAAACTATTTGCCTCCTACCCACACACAGGCACCTGAATCAAGATAAGAAGCACCGGACCAGACTGTCAGCTGAAAGCACACAGACTGGTAATAATGACCTTTGGAGCTGCCAGGTTGAGAGCTCACATTTATAACAAAGATTCATTTGGTCGGTACAGTATATATTCTCCACCACCATAACTTTTCAGCTGGTAATTACACTTACACAGCTACAGCATGCAGGTTTACTTTCAGGTTTGGAACTTAAAACATGTAAAACTATGAGGTTTAAATTGCTCTGTCAATGAAAGCAAGTGATTGTAAAGGGTGTCTGTTAAAGGTAAATTCATTTAGCTCTCTGTGTTAACAGCCACTGCAGAACCAAATAACAACTAAATGAAAATAAAAACCAATATCAGATACTAACAGCAACATACTCAAGAGGATGCTGATTAATGGAGAGCAAAGATGATGCATCCCTCTGACTGAATCAAGAAAGCGAGAGAGGCACAAAATAATACTGTAAGGAACAAAAGTCTATAATTAAGTAAATTAAGCCCTGTCTTATTTGCATGATCCCAATTAATGTGCAGTCCATGTAGCTGCAACAGGCACACACAAGAAATCAAATTAGCAGAGATGAGACGGCATCTGTCTTTGGCTCCCATGTCCCTCTGGACTGGCAAGTATGGTGGAGCTGGCTCCAAACGGGCCATTGTTTTCACAAGGGCTTGATGAATGGGTGGGTGACAGCGTGTTGCATGTCAGTCACAGAGACAAAGTTACCCTGTTCGAACGCTGGACAGTGGCAGCCACAGGCTACTGTCTGTGAGGGGGCTTGGCAATGCATACTTTACAGCTGAGCCAGATTGTCCTAAAAGAAAGGAATGTCACATTTACATTGTAAGGAATTTGAATTCCCATAGGTTGTGTTATTTAGCTTTTTGCAAGTTTGTAACTGGTTTATAGATTTTCTACTCCTAAACATTTTTCATTCTATAGACATTAGACATTTTGACTTGTGGCTATGTAAATGGTATTCATTAATTACATTGTTAACACCCATGCTTTCTCTACTGTGTTGTGCCACAATATCTTCTCTGGAAAATGCCTATTGTACATTTTCATTCTAGTGGAAGTGTTGGCAAAATATGTTCCTAACTTTAACTTGACTTCCATGAACAAAGAAAGGATGAAACCTGAATGTAAAACTCTGAATGAGTAATGGGTTAGGTCTTTTAGGTTGACTGGTATCTTCAACATATTTATTTGAAGAGTTGTAAACTGAGAAAGATTGAATTACAGAAAGGTGCGTGTGATTGTATTTATGTATGTGTGAATGTGCTTGCAGCTACACGTGTACTCTACAGCTTCTGTAGTCACTGAAGACGGTATTGTAAGAAAGGAAGTGCCCATTTGTGTACCCTGTGTATTACCTCATTACTGTTCACGTGTGCGCACACAGGTGTACTTGTATGCATGTGTAAACAAGCACAAGCACACTGTGTGCTTGTTTGTATGTCTGTGTGACTGGCTCTGAATTTAGCAGATCTTCCCCCAATGGAAATAGGCCAATTTTCTCTGTGAGGTGTCTTGTGACTGCTTTGAAAGAGAAGATGGAGATTCCTTCTAGTTCCAGCTTGGCCAGTAAATGGTGCATGTCTCCTCCCATCAATCACAGAGCTGCACTAACAGACAGCTGGCTGCCTAATATACACCTCCATTAGGAGTATCTGCTCCTCACTGAAAATCACTGGCATCTCAATAGATACTCTGAGTATATGGAGGACTCGTCCTGAGGTAGATTTGCCTGCCTCTTCCAGCTGAAGGTGTGAATGAGTGTCAGGATTTCAGTTAACAGCTTTTCAGCCTCAAACACAGGCAACGAACATCAGTGGCAGCAGTGAATTACATTGCTGCCACTGATGGCTGAAGACAAATTAACCCGACAGCTGGAAAATAGAATTTTATTTTAATATCAGATTTTGAGTCAAAACTTTTACTTTTGTAAAATTATAAGTTACATAAACATAAGTAGGGCAAGTAATTTAAATGATTTAGTGCCACAGTAAATATTTAATATAGAAACTATATCTTCTTATTTCAGCGCTATTATTTTTTTCTTTAATGAGTTCTGTGATAACCACCGACTATGTTTGCTTGTGCTTTGCTGTATTTGCCTTGCAGGTTGCTAGAAGGAATGTTGAGTGCATGAAACCTGTACTATCTAATGCTGGAGCTCAGAATAGACAGGTTTTTTTAGGGCAGTAAAAATCAAATCAAACGCTTGCTCAACAGTCTCCTAGGCCTATATGCTCTATTTATTCTGCGTGATACAGAACACAGCACTCACCACATTTTTACTTATCCGTATATCAAACAAACAACATGTGAGCTCATTTGCACACTTATCTTTTCAGCACTTTAACGTTTACTGTACTACTTTTATTATCACATGTATTACGTTGTGTTATAAGTTAAAATATAGGTTAACAAGTGCATGGCAGCGCTCCTATAACACTTGAGATTTGACAAAGAAGTAAACAAACACAAATAAGTTAACAAAGGAGACCCTATATATCTAACATAACAGAGTATATTGCTAGATGACCTTTTAATGTTTCCATTAGTTTTGAAATTAATATTATGTAAAGCAATGTTTGTATGCACATCAGTACTATAGTAGATACAGTATATGACATATCTGCTGTTTTTATCACCAAGTAAGAGATACTGTCTGTGTCAGAAATTGACATTGTTTTTATATTACAAGTTGGAAGAGGTGAATATCCTTGGTTACCAGTAATTAGTAGTTAATCTCATATACTATGTATACTCCTACATAAACATGCAATTAAATTGTTGTTTCTTAGAGAAAGTTCCAGTGCTGTACAGGTAAAGTTAAAATAATATAGTTAGCTAATGACATGCCTCTTAGCTAGGCATGCTAACGTTTGTAGCTTAAAGCTTAACTGTAATTTCACTGTTAAATGTAGAAAACACCTCAGCCCTGATTTACTATAAGTTTGTGTGAACTAAATCACGCACAAACTTGACAACACATATTTATTTTGCACCTTTGCCTTCATAAAGGAGCAACAAAATACAGGTAGGAGAAGATTCAACGACACATGCAATGTGATTTATTAAGGCTGAAAACAACTTGCGGTGGCTGTAATTGTGTCTGAATTTAAATAATACCTTTGAAAGGCAGGTGCAATCAGCTTGGCAACAGGTGGCTGCTGTTAGGAGATATAATGCATCCAAAGCGCATAAAAATACAAGCATACTGTCAACTCCAATACTGTCCAGTTTGTCGGGTGAGCTACAGGCTTATAAGCCTTGCAGGGGGGCATTAATGGACCATACTCTCCGAATGAGTTACTGTGCCCCCTAAACCACAAGCCAAGCATTTGGTGCTGAACTTTTTATTGCACGTCATCCGGCCTTAACATTCAACAGATCCACAGCAAAATGCAAGAATTCTTCACTCTGACAAAAACACTTTTGGGCCACAGACATATGATGCTCCACAAAACAAAGTCCTTTTTAGAGCAGCTAGTTGTTGAGAGGGACTTAACCCGAAAACAAGCACACAACTGAGTGGTACAAATCTCAAGAAAGGATGTGTACAGAGGTGTGTGTGTGTGTATTATGCCCCTAATATCATCTGCCAACCCACCCTACATTCTGCACACCCAAAAGTTTATACTACAAAGAATCTTTTCAATATGTTGTGATTATGATTTATATGAACCAGTTGAGTAAAAACATTTTATTACACTATACAGATACAAACAAATACTTGTACACCATACTGATTGCAGTGTTGAAGTAATAATCATGCATACTTGGAGTGACGTACTGCATTAGTATAGCACAATGCTGTGGTGCAGCTTTTTTAAGAATCTGGAGTTATTGGGTAAAAACGAAACGAGAGAAGACGTATTGTTCAGAAGCAGAGGTAGTCGTGTATTGACTGTGACACCTCAGCCACGTCAAACAACCATCATTACTCCTTCACATCAAATAAAGATGGCAAAAAAGGAAACAAACAGCAATTTCATCGCTGTTCTTATGAAGTGTGCAATCTGTGAGAAGACACAATGAACACTCAGCTAATCAATACTTCCCCTTTCTTCCTGCTGTCTCTCAGTAATATATTGGAAATGGAGTTAGAAAGATTGATTCTGTACACAGTGCTACAGGCCAAAGGAAAATTAAATGAAAATGTAAATGAAGACTGCTGTGTTTGGTGTGTTTTCTCCCTTAACTTGTTATACTGCTTAGAGGCTTTTGCCATAGTCATTTGGAATTTGGCTAATTTTCTATTTGTCACCATGAATAAATTCAAAGAGAGAAAGAGGCAGAAAGACAAAGATACAAGAGGGGGAAAGAAAGTAGGGGGTAAGGTGGTTAGATTAAGATTGTAATCATTATTAAACAGTATTAATGCAGAGCATCAGCCATGTGCTGCTGTTAGAAAGACAGCGCAAGTAACAGCCATCGATTTAGGAGAAGAGGATATGGCTGACAGCACAAAAGAGGAGAAAAACTTCACGGAAAGGTCAGAAAGCTATTTCAGAAACTGACAAAAAAGCATGCATATACCACGCAAACTTGCACAGGCACACACACAAGTTCAAGGCAAAACACACATACACATAGACACAGAGGCAAACAAATACAATCACCTTACCTCAGGGTGAAGGGAAAATGTTTTTCAGCTGTGTCGGTGAAGATTCTCAGTTCTTCAGCTGTGTACAGCCACTCAAGCTGTCGGAAATGGCCGTGGCCTAAGAGTGAAAAACTTCAAATCTAGGGAACCTTTTTCGTTGTATCACGAATGTTAATGTCTGAACAACAGAAACTGTAAAATGACTAAACCCAATTTTCTTTTGATTAAATGGGTCAGTTGTTCACTCTGAACGGATTTAAGTCATTTAAAGAATGTGACAAAACATTAGGTCTAAGTTCTAGGACATTAGAGATAATGTTCTTATGGGTGAAAGAAGAATTTCTGTGCCCCACAAGTGGTCTCCCCATTTTAAATATGCTCTCAAAGCAATCAAGTTTTCTTGAAAGCAGTAAAATTTCACAAAACCTGCAGATGACATGCTACAGGAATTGAGCAGTCAGTTCGGTCACGAAATTACAAATATATTTCAAATTGATGTCTTTGTTACTTGCCCTGGAATAACTGTGGAGTTTTTGATACAAGCCTTTAATGTAGTCCTTGGCTATAGTTTGAGTTGGGAATGCCATTTCATTTTGCAGGAATTTGTGTTGGACAATTTTTCATTCAGTGAAATATCTTAACATTTTAACCTGATGATGGTGCTAGAGGAAACAATATAGATTAACAGTTTAACCATAACCATAACTATAACTTCTTACAGTTCTTTCTTAGGGAAACATGAATATCTGTACCACATCACTCAAATGTCAACCTTGTAATGCTGCTAGGTGAAAAGCCACTGGTCACCAAAGTCATTAGGATATATCCTCTGGGAATTATGACCATGGCCATTGATTCGTATTGTGCCAATCCATTTGTGCCAGTAGATGTTTAGGTCTTTCACTGGCTAAATAGATGAAAAGTAGTAGATCATTTCAGTCTGGGTGGTGAACTGATCATCAACATGTCTAGATTCATGCAAATCAGAAACATCTCATATTACCCCTGTAATCTTTGGCAGAAAATATCTCTATTCTCTTACAAATGACATTTTGAAAGTAACCTTATCAACTCTGCCAATGCATAATTCTTATTCCAGGCTCAGACAGTTTCATCTGGGTTAGCAAATTAACATTTTCCAGCAGATTCACTCTGGCTAATCCTCTCCGTGTGGTCTGTGGCAGGTCTTCATTGAGTGCCCCAACATCCTGTTCTACGAGAAGTGAGATCCATGGATGACAGTCTGCTATAATACCTCATGTGAAGGTGTTGTTTGTCTAGATTAAAAACCCCAGTATTGTATTGTAAGAAGCTGTTCTTCCATTTAAAATCTGTATAATCCCTAGGGGAAGGTGACAGGCCTATAATAGTGGAGCACAGATCCCAGGCATTGATGTATACAATAGTCTTAACCTCACACATCTCTATTAGTGTGTCCACTGACACAGGCATTACAATCCCCCATGGGAAGTCAACTAAGATAAACAGTGCAGAGAAGCAGACCTGACGTTCATCCTTCAAATATAGCGGCTCATTTTTCAAAACACAGAAGGTGGTGATACTTCAAATATGATTGGGCGTCTGTCTGGTTTAGAGTTAGTTTCATTTAATCTCAAGGTCATTTGCATAAACTTGCAGCATAACACACAAAAAAAATGAAACGTAAAAAATATTTTCAGAGAAAACACTGCATGCAGTGAGCATCATCTATGACTGAGAGGCAGAGTACATGTGTTTTTACAATGGTAACGGGGATGCATGGACACTTACTGTACATATACAGAAATAAAGCAGTAGCACTTTAGTTATGATTACACAGCTCTGCATGTGTGTATGTGGTGGGTGTGTGGGCAACGGTGCCTTTGACTGTGACACAAACCTGTGCATCTGTGTGTGGGGCCTTGAGTGTTGGAAAATTGGCCTAACATCTGTGAGGATGTAAGACGACTTTTATCCACAGCAGGGACATGGAGGGGATCACAGAGGCCCAGAGGGAATCCAATGGTTTCTGGTTGAAGCCAGACCTACTGCTGGGGAGGGGGGGCCATGAAGGAAAGTGGGGAGGATCAGAGAGAGAAGTCCACTCGGTGGCTCTTTTTTTTAGGGCCGTGGGCTGCTGAAGAGCTGGGAGGAGCATAGGGAAACAGGGATCTAGCTTTTGGTAACACAGAAATTCTTCCCTCCCTCATACACCAGCCTCCCACTCTGATCTCCCCTGGCTTGTCCCCAGTAGTATTTCAGCCGAGAAAAAGTGGGTGTGCATGTGTGTGTGTGTGTGTGTTGGAGCGAGGAGGGGATGGGTTCTGCCTTATTTGCTAACACGGTCCAGCCCAACAGAAGGCAAATCACATTCTGTGTGTGGGGGTTGTCTGTCCCGTTCCCATGGCAGAATTTGTTCGTTTTGTGCCACTCGACAATAAATCACGCCACCCCCCCTGAAGGTTTGGACATGCTACCACTGGCAACTAAAACAAGCACTTCACTCATTCTGATTTATTCCTACTATTGCAAGAGGAGAAGAGGAGGTGCTAACAGGGTCCCTGGGAACGGTGGAAGAAGTTGCCGGCTTGCTTGCTTGTGTGTGTGGGTCTGTGTATGTGCTCATGTGTGCCTGCTTAATGGGAGAGAAGAGGCAGAGAAAAAGAGGACAAGTGGACAGCTCTGTTATTCTAAGTTTAGACCACCCTTATATCTTTTTGCTGTTCTGTAAGGTATCTTCCTTGTGGGGTTGGCATGTTAGAGTCTGGCTCTGTGCTGGACTCACCCTGGCACCTGTGGTGACTGGAACAAGACCTTCTCCAAACACAAACATTTAGAGCTGCACATGAAACGATGAGTGAACATGGTGTGTCTACACAGACAGAGGAACACTTGTGCACTGAAATGGGCTTGACGGGGTTGATGTGTCTGAGAAAAACCTTCCTCCAGATACCAAATTAATCAGCAGGCTGGAAGATGCAAATGACTGGCCTACATGGAAGCAGCAGCACGAAGCCAGAACTCACACAGCACCATGGACAGATGGCCTGCAGGACCACACCAGCACTCGCATACCTCTCCTTCATTCTATGTGTCTCCTGCTCTATCTGTGCCACCCCTCCATCATTCATTCTATCTCAATCTTTCTGTTTTTCCAGTCCTCTAACTTGTTCTATTTTTCTCTATCTGTGGCTTTAGTTTCCCTTGTGTCTTTTCTCTTCTGTGCTATCCATCTGTCTGCCTTTCTGTCTGTCTTTCCTTACTCTTTCACTAAATAATGTTCACAACTTACAGGCCTCAGTAGCTCAATTGTCAACAATCATACAGACATAATCACGAAGAACCCTAATTGTTATTGAACAAAATCTGCCAGGACGGTCACACTTTTAGGTGCAATGAGGCAATGTAAATTGTTTTCCTTCCCTTGCCCTTTTTGACTTTTTCTAGCACGCTGCAGCTCTGCTAGCATGCTGCAGAAGGCAGAGAGCAGAGTCTCTGACCTATTTAGGAAACTGGCAAGAGAGCAGCCAGGGAACATCAAAATACTTCAAAGGATCCCTTTGAATCCATCGTTACGCCCAACTTAGTGTGAGCGTGCGTGCACACACATACACACACACACACACACACACACACACAAACACATGCGCACACATAGACGCACCACCTCCGTGCACACACAAACTTCATTAGCCAGCCTGCACTTTTTCTTCAAACACACAGTCTCACACACACACACACACACACACACACACACACACACACACAGACACACACAACTCCCCCAATATATTCTGTCTGAGCTCTTCGTTTGAACTGTGTCCCACATTGCTAAGTACGAAGAAGTCACAGAAATCACATTAAACGGTGGGTCTGCCACTAGCATCATGACTCAGAGAGTACCATGGAAATTTTGTCCCTCACCCAGCTGTAAAGCATCTCCTTGCTCTTCATATTGGATATACTATAGCTTTGCTTGTTGCAATGGTAAAAACTATATAAGATAAGTAATATAGCAACTAAATGTAAAAATGCTGTGCATGGTGGCCTATAGATAATAAAATATATTGAAAAAATACTTTATTGCATTTTTTTTATTTTATATAAAAGTTTGATGGCGGTATATGTTTCTCACAGGATATGTGAGAAATCCATTGCCAGTATTATTTTTGAGTTAAAACCAGTCTGCTGCTTGCCACAGGGCAGTGTGTAAGCACCCTGAGCAGGTTTCAGAACTGTGGACAGCTCCTGTGCATCAGCTGGTCAGCACCTTGGACAGCACCACCAAGTGAGACTCTTCTCTGTAAAAGCATACAGTACAACCTTGGAAAGCTGCAGTAGTCTGTTGTGTGGGTGTGAAAGTGTGTGTGCATGTGTGTAGTGTGTGTGCGCTCACATGCATGCGCTTATCCTTTTATGACATTCCTAACACAAAAGCGTATTTATTGCTTTGAATTAGACAGCTGAACTCTGTTTGTGCTTGCACTCCTATTGCCACTGTGTAACTTTCACTTCTGACACTTTCACCTTAGATAGCAGATCGATAGAAATGAGATGAAGAGAGGGATTCAACTGATGACAAATAGAGAGGGTGAGTAAAAAGGGGGACATAAATGGTGTTCATAAAAGTGTTTTTTTTTCCATTTAGGCTAAACTGAAAGGGTAATTTTATTCTTTCATGTGTTTATTTGTGAATAAGAGTTTGTGTGTATACAAAAATAATAGGATATACCAGATTTTTTTTTTTGTCGCACCATAGTCTTTCTTTACAGCTTCAAAATGCATGTATAGCTGTGCATTAACTGATTTATTTATTTTTTTTCATGTATGTGTAAATGCCCTCTGGTACAAGTGCACGCAGACAGGCGTCTACATGCACTTGTACCAGAGGGCATTTCTTTACGCAGTGTTCCCGTGCCTTGGAGGATTAAATAAATGGTAGCCAGAGCAGAAAGCTTTAGCAGGCCTTTTAGTGTACTGAAAATATCAACAGGATAATACTGTATAGGCACTGTGCTACTTCTTGGTCATTACCTTCAAGTATATTCACGTTTGTCTGGGTCCAAGGAGTGTTTGTGTCAGAGATTTTTGGTGGTAACTGGAGCAATTCCAAATGGACCCCATGGTTGTTAGGGAGAATGCTGCATCCTGCTGAGAAGGATCTGGGACAAAGGAGGGGGCTACATGCCTTTAGGCGGTCGGACTGAGGGGTGACTCCGGGAAACATGGAAGATAAGTGGGTACTCGGAGGTTAACTGCTGAGATCATGAATGAATTCAGGACACTGGAAAAAAGGGAGTGTACGTGGCTCAGTATATTAGAATAAGACCGTTTGATCTGGAAAAGACACATTCCAGATAAAGATGTTTCATCCTGACTGTGCAATTAGGAAGTAATAGCATCTTTCTTGTAAAATCTGTGTAAGGGTTTGGAAGCAAAAGTTACAAACTGTGTTTTTATTTTCATAAGAGACATTCAATAGAATGAAATCATCTTAGTAAAAAGAGCAATGCTGTCTTTATGTAATTGTAAGTTATAATGCTAACTGTTGTATTGAAGAAGATTAACTCTCCACTGTATCACTTAAAATTTTAATTTCCCTTTTGATCACATGATATCAAACACTGTCCACTTAACTCTGTGATTGTTCCTCCTGAGCATATTTCATCAAAGGGTGATAAAGCACTTTTAAAATTAGCATTAGCACTACACAAAAGTCTGTTATTATACTTATATGTGTATATGTGCACAATAGCTTGGTGTCTGTGCAGTTCTCTGTCAACATGTGCACGCGGAATTTGAAGACGAGGTAATTCAGACCGATGTTCATTATTTAAAATACATAAATCTGACCACTTTAGTTAGATTAAAGACTAAACTCTCGTATTAAGAGGACCTCCCTCTGCTCTCTGCACTGCTAAAGGGAGGAAGGTGCTGGGGTTGGCTACATAATCAGGAAGAAGCTCATAAGGCATATTGCGATGTGATTGGATTTACACATTAGGCTGTTATCACTACATATGAATGCATATGACAAGAGACAGTTTTTAATTTTGCTTCCAGAATAATAGAGTCAATGCATAACAGATATATTTAGCATTTTCCATTTTTATTTATTTTCTCTGTGTATATAGGAGAGTAGCTCCCGCAGTTTTTCATGATCCTGAATACAGACACTGGAGTTTAAGCTGAACCAATCTCACATACACATACTACTATCATAAATATGCATGTAAATGCACCAGATCAGCCAATTAAAGTATCATCACCACACTAAATAGCCATTATCAGTCATTATCTTGCCCATAAGAATGCTTCACTGGAGACATAGTGCACTTGCATACCAGCAGACCAATATCTGCTTTTGTGCCTGAGCCTAAACAAGCTGATTTGGATTTATTCCTCTTTGACTAACATTTGCTAAAAGGCTGCAGTATACAGCTGTATTAGAAAACAATTTAACCTTTTTTAACAAAATAAACTAGCCCATATATCTATGACTGTAGTTGTACTAGCCAGAGTATATACAGTATTTACAGTTGGAATAGATGGTGTTTGAGCTCACTGCCACAAACGCGGTGGGGAAGTTAAAATGTATTGACACACAGACTAACACATTCTTGCTTTTGGTCTTTTCGTGAGATTTGTTGACAGTAAGAAAAAATATAGAATGACGCCAGCCTTATCCTGTAATCGCACAGCCCCACTGCAGCTGCTACAAGGCCTGTACTGTGAAGTATTGCAGTCGTACAAGGCAACACCCAGGTGTAAACAACATGTGACGGTATGAATACAAAACAGAACTATGCTGAAGCAAAGTATGATTGTATGTCCTCAGAAAACCTTTTTATGGATTTATGAATTTTCAAGTGAAATTATAGGAACAAAAGGTAATCAACAATAAAGAGAAACGAGACTATCAGATTTTAATTGCTTCCCTTTGGAAATTAAGATACTGATAAGACAGCATGGCTAAAAAATATTGGCATATCCAAGCAGACACACAGTCAGCTGTAGTGAGAAGGGGAGTGCTTTCTCTTCCAAGTCTCTTGCAAATCAATTGGCTGATGGATAACATGTCTTTTGTGAAATGGACTGGCCTGCCTGTCTAACAGTTGAAAAAATTGCTTTTGAATAGCAAAATGGCAGTTTGAAACGCCATCGTGGATTCTCCAGCCTCTGTCATTTGTAATATTACAGTTTGGTTGAAGAACGGGTTAATAGGTTAAATCCTCAACAAATTTCAAAATAAATGAACTCCAATTGAATATTGCAAAAAAAGCAGGCCTTTGTGCAGTTAAATGCTTTGCCATAGTCACTGATTTTCAGCCTGCTTAAGACACACACACACACACACACACACACACACACACACACACACACACACACACACACACACACTCTTCTTGCACAGAGCTGCCACAGCTGGATGACAGGATAAGGGCAGACACAGGTAGGCCAGCTAGGCTCTGTGCCATGGCTCCCAGCTGCAGGGCAGCAGTGTGTCTCACAACATGGAGGACAGAGGAGCGAGAGCCACTGCTACACTGTATCCCCAGGCCGTGCGGCACGGCAGCCGCTGCCACAGCCCTGACATAAGCTCTGGCCAAGGATGGTGGCACAGTGCCCCTGCTACAGGAATCTGCCTCAGCCATTCACTTCAGCCACACACCTCCAGTGCTCGCTCCATCCATGGTATGAGGCCCTGCACTTAACACTTACACAACACACCTTCTACATCCAGAACTACAGAACACAACCTGGATGGAAAAAACAAACAGATAAACAAACAACAACAAAAACAGCACAAAGTTATGCAGGTTTTGAGGAGTTGTTGTATGTGAGATGATTGAGAAACACTGAAAATTAAATGTGGTAAGATGGCAGTTTTCACGCCTTGGGCTACCCTCCATCACAATTTTTTTCTCACAGTCAAGGTAAGTTTCAGGGAGAACCAAGTCTCTAGAACACGGACTCTCTGTATGAATACAGACGAACCCATAAACAGGCCATTTATTACCATTACACACTACAGACTCCTTACAGCCTGACAGCATGTGGGCAGATTGCTCTAACAATATATCGTCTATTCCGTCTTTGAGAAATATGTGCACCACCCACACTATGTTTAAAAACATCTTGCTATTTTAGTTACCTACAGAGTCTAACACAAACATATTCAAAGTACTATGTGATAAATACACGCATCTTTTTTCCTGTCAGTGTTGGATCTGTTACGCTTATGTTCTGTGAGCCAAATTTTTTTTTAAGGAAACAACCTCTCTTTACAGACAGTTAAAGAGCAGCCACGCTTAATTAATTTTCATAACTGGTTTTGATGTTCCACATGTACATGACTTGCATTTGATTTCAGTTCGTAAATTGAGAACATAAAAGAAGAGTCATATGAAAGCTAGAAACGCCAGCTGATTGAGTGGGGGCTAAACCTGAAGGAACAGTGAGCTATGTGTTCTAGAAAGCAGCTCTGCCACTGTGCGTCACACACACACGCAGAAAAACACAATGAATAGGGTGCTCAGAGCCAATGTTTCCTCCTTTCCTTTAGTCCTCTTGAACTGACGCTATCCTGCTTTACAATGGAACCGCAAGACACTACTGAAGGAATGACACTTTACTTATCCCCTTCAAAACCTGGTAGAGAGTTGCGTGTATGTTTGTGTGAGAGAGTTATTTGGTAACTAGGTCTGACTGTTGGAAGAGACGTTGAACCAGCATGTTGCGGTTGATAATATCCTCTGCATGGCCTACAGGGGGGAACACACTCAATCATCTCATCTCTCAGCGTTAATGACCTGTTTGTTTCCAATATGACGGCACAAGCAACATCTAATATTCCAGAGGCTGCCAGATTTTCGTGTAAGAGCACAGCAGAACTAATAAGGAAGTTCAGTTTTGTTGTGTACATCATGGCCGAGTGTTGATACAGCAGTACAGCTGGGTGTGAGGTGAAGTGCCTTAGGCAAGGTCCCTATTAGCAGACGCCTGCAGCAAAAAGAAGGAAGCCAAGTATTAAAATGAACTAAAGAATGACAGGGGAGTATCTACCAGTATTAACTTAGATGCTGCATAGAATACAGCATAAACAAGTGCAGTTGAGTTACCAGGTACATGCTGTTCTCAATTAGGAAAACAGCACAGGGAGTAAAAAAAAACAAAAAAAAACATCTTCTGAATTTTTACAGTGAGGGGATAAAGTATGTTGAAAAACACACTGAGCCACATGCGTACCCTGAGGCCTTTGAAATTATTTTTTTAAAAAGTTGAATTACTGTAGATGCGTTCATATATATATATATATATATATATATATATATATATATATATA
>JAUYWH010000002.1:6210645-6243149 GCA_034779795.1 Ctenopoma multispine
TATATTGTATGACTTCATAATAATGTTATTATCGCTACTGTCATGAAGCATTATAAATATTTGTCACAGAGATTTAAATGTAAAACACTGTATTATAAAAGAAATCAAGCCTTGGTGGGTTGATTTCTTTCACTTTGTAGGATAATAGCACGTTATAATACGACTTGTGTCAATATATGCTCCATTAGGCACATTGTATGTAAAAGACAGATCCATGTGACTCGCCAGGTTTTGAAACCTCTCTCAGTGCTATGAAATAATGAAGGCTTTGTATGCATTGAATGTTGAGTAAAATGTCCTGGTATAAAATTATACCAGATACAAAAAAAAGTATCATAATACAGTCCCTGTCAAAGGTATGAAATATGAATGCTTGCGATTCATTTAAAATCAAACCATTTTTCAAAACCATACATACTCCTTGAATTTTAAATGAAAATCCAAATGTCTTTCACTCACACTGAATGAACTGGCACCAGTGGCATTAAAATCTAATTTCTTATGTGTTTTGTCTATGAGCAGATGACCTCAACGTTTTTAGTTAACTGGCCTTGATGGAGATTGATACGTGGATTGCCATGTCAATCTCTCTAAACTATTGTGATAACACATTATGTCACCAAAATCTGGAGCTTTTCAACATGACACCAAATGTGTGTGCAGATAAAATGACGACTACAACCTTATTTATTACTTATCTATTACTGAATGTAAAAATCATATCACATATATATATATATATATCTAAAAACACAAGATGTTTCTTGAAACCCCTATCCACTACAAGTGTCTATTGATCAGAAGCAGACTGCCTGGTTTGTCAGTAGGTAATTTCATTACATGACTAATAAAAATCAATCAATAAATTAAGGCCTATAATCTGACAACCACTAACCTGATGCATCCACTTAAATTAATCAGCCACCACTCGCTGATCAATCGAAAAAGCAGCTTTTTTCTGCACTTCAGCAAACACATATGCAAACACACAGCTGTAGAAAAAAAAGGGACTTCTGGACTCCTAACCGATGACCATGCATTTGCAGAAACTGTATATCATTACGGAGACGCTGCTGTATCCGGTGTGTATGTCTGTGTATGTGTCAGCTTTAGTCTAAGCTGTGAAAGTACACCAGTTCACCTGAAACATTTCTGACACCGATGATGAAGAAACGCACAGATACGCAAAGTTAGGAAATCCATTTTTAAGAAGTAGAACTTAAATTGCCAAAAGGACTTTTAAGCTTGTGGAAGTGTTACGGTGGATGTAGGGTCATTTGAATGGATGATACTATCATTGCTATCGATGTCCAAACACACATCCCACTACATTTTAAGTGAACAGGCTGTAGAATATCAAAGAGTGGTGGATCTGGTTATACTTTCTTGAGAAAAAAATATTATTCAACCTGTGCAGGCCTATCTTGTAACTCATTTACATTCCCCTGTCCTTTATTTAACCACCTTCCTAGCCCACGTTTATATCCCCATCAACATCTGCACACCCCGAAACTCCTCACCCAAAAACACCACTGTGTGTACCCATAGTATTGTCCTCCTTCCTCACACACACAAATTCACAAATATACATCCTGCTGTGCCACAATCAGTCTGTGCCACCCACTGGAGCAAAGAGACTGAAAGACAAGATGTCACTCAACCCTGACCTGGCACCCAGGGGGGCAAGGAGGTTCATAACTGTTGTCAGGGAAACGCTGCAGGGTATCTTTCAGGTGTCACCGGTGATGGAAAAGGTAACCCCCCTATATCACTGCGCTACTGAATAACGATTGTTCCATGTGGTTACACTCCTACTGCTTGTGGTGCCCTCCTTACACCAGTCATGCTCGAGTGACATAAACAGGCAGCGGGATTGTTGGTGGGAGCTGATCGACAACTTCTCCTACCTGGGAAATAATCTTTTTTCCTCCAATAACTTTGGTATTGAGGACTTGAGGACAAGAAGTGGAGAAAGTCAAAGGCCCTGAAGACCTTTTATGGAATGACAACTGTCCTGTTGAAGCTGCTCTCCTGTCTTGTCTATTGGCAGCAATTACAAATGCATCTGCCTGCCTCTCAGTGTGCCAGCCAGCAAGACAGACAGCTTGGAGAATGAGGGCTGATAAACGCCCCATTAGACAGGTAATTGCCAGAGTATTCTTTAAATCTTAATTACATTACAAGTCAACAGTGATGCCATCGTGTGATAAAGAGACAGATGTTCAGCAATTACCATTTTTACCCTTTTGTGTTGTTATAGAAATACTGAACATGAATATATAAACAGAATAATTCGAGTTAAATAAAGAAATTGTATAATGAGGCATCTATCTACCGCACAGACAAGCTTAACATAATACTTGGGAACCCCAAACTTTGCTGAGTTGTTTACAACTATTCACTATGATGTAAGGCAATTTACTGTTGCTGCAATGGCTGCAGTAGCCATTTGTGATAAAGGGACAAATGGCCCAACAAATAACATTTTTGCCCTTTTGTTTTGTTGAAGAAATAAACACAGGTTGGAGCAAGAAAAGAACAGCTTTATGCCCTTTTCATACCTGACAGGTTCTCCATTTGCAGTAGCCTGGCATAACACATACTGAGTGCTAATGAATAAACTCTAAACCATACACTGGTTCTGCTCCGGCTGAAATAGTCCTTCTGGCAAAGGAACAAAGCACGACATAGCAGCCAAATTCCACTGAGTAGTATAAAAGGGTCAAAGGTGCACCAGGCTTTAAACAATTTCAATCTATACATGAAACTAAGCTAATCATTATATAATAACCCTCCCTGGGGACTCGAGCCCACACAGTGCAACACAGAGGAGAAAAGATGTAACTAACAGCTAGTTTCTAAACAGGAGCGAAAGGGATGCGGTGAGTCTTGCTGAGCTCAAATTTGATTTAACATACAGTACGTTAAATGCCTTTCATTTTCTGCATTGCAGTTTCAGTCATTTCCTGAAATTAGCGATGTGAATAGAATCGTGTGAAAGCCGCCATGTGAAAATGGAACGCTGTGAATGTGTGGAGCGCGGCTGCTTTGTTTTGGAGTGAATACCGTACTCACAGTAGCACCCAGAGCGACAGAGGTGTAATGCCGTTAAGCTCATCTTCAATATGACAACTTTTCTTCCAGCAGTAATGATATTAAGTGATGTCAGTCAATCAATTCAGGTCTGTACACAAAGAGGCTTCCTGACTGGCCTCGTGCCAAAGATTATTTAAAGTTTGTTGATGGTGAAATTGATTGAACTAATGGAAAGGCTGAACGATAACAAACTACTCTGTATTTAACTTTTCATGAGAGAACACAATTTCTTTCCGTATGTCAAAGCATAAAAGACAGACCCGAAGGACAATTGCCTAGTCAACTTTGGATTCCCCCTGTCATTTACCTAATGCTGATGTTCACACTCCGATGGCGATAGTTGAGGGACAAGGAGACATGTGATGAGCGGATGAGAGACAGTGAGAGACCAGCATTGTGATGGCTGTCTGTGGACGGTCCCAGGAGTGTGTGGACGGTTGGGGCTGGCTGGACCAGGCTGGTCGGAAGCTAGAGCATGCCTGACAAGCCGCATCGGAGTCACTGACACATCTGAGTTTGAGCACTGACTGAAGTGGACACTACAGGACGCAACACAGCTAGAATCTCAAATACAGTCACCCGGGCAGGGCCATCTGAATGACATTACTAAGAATACTACACAGTGCCATAAACAGATGCAATAAGAAAGTCTGACCCTCTAAATCTAAACAGAACTGTTTTATATAACTTACAAATCACTGTAGGACAATGACATGTGACACTGATAATTAAAAACAGTGTATTGAATATATATATATATATATATATATATATATATATATATATATATAAAGAGAGAGAGAGCGAGAGAGAGAGAGGGAAGTAATGCAAAATTTTTATTTCTTAACCTTGTGGCCAAAAAGTCACCAGGACATAAAATAAATAAAAAATTAAATATGTTGCGTCAAAATGACAACATTTACATTTTAAAAGTGGGTTTTGGCAGGCAGCTCTCCCCGTCTTTCCAGTACTACATACCACCAATGCATCTTTTTGTGGTACGCACCATAGGACCATACCAGCCAAGTTTCCCCATGGTCTTGCCCAAAGACACTTGAACCAGAGGACCCAAGGATTAAACCAACAAGCCTGCAGTTTTTGAACAGCCTGCTTAACCTCCTGAAACACAGCCACAACACTTTAACAAAAAGCTAGATGTCTATTCAGCAAAACACCACGCTGCTGTGTACTGTTATTAGCAAAGGCAAAATCTACAAGCCTCTGGCATGTGAAATTTATTTGACTTTTATTCACCTTCAGTGCATTGTGAGTGGCCTGCCGACAATGACCTGACCATGGGTGGTTTGAATCTCTGGCTTGCTGGGTTGGGGACGCTCTGAATAATCCTCCTGGTTGAAACCACTCATTTTCTTGTGTTTCAGATTCATATGACGTTACAACATCAAACTTTACCATCCAGCCTGTTAAACAAAACAGTTTGTTTTTTTAAAGCTGTGATGACTATATTTAAATTACAAATTTTAAATAGTATCAATTTAATAATTATATATATATATATTTATAATATAATATGTTTTTTGTTTGTGTGACCCAGATGCACTGAACAGACGGCATTATTGAAGAGATATTCCCTTTTAAAGATTTTTAAGTGAGTGTGTGAGTTTACCCTCCTAACTGAGAATCAGAGAGGGTCAAATTACCAGCTTGAATATTAAGTTTAGTAATATTCTTATTTATTGTAATGTCATAACCACTGATACATTGAAGACTAGGGATAGCATAGTGGCAGCAGAGCAAGGAGAGCGAAGGCTGAGCGAAACAGAATGGAATAAGACCTAGAACTAAACCTAGACCTAGATGTTACATTCATTTAAAAGTAATTGAAGTGAACCACGTAAGGTACCACAATGAAGAGTTGGGATCTGTTGTTCAAATGTTGCATGCACATACAAAGTATTTCATTAATTGAAAGTCTGTTTTATAATAGTTTGTTATTACTTTGTACAACAGTAGTCCTGGTATTATACATCGTGCTGTTTTGGACCTTCCTCAGGATATAGTGGCTAAAACCATGGATTTTGAATTCTCTTTTTGTACAACTAAAACAACAACATATATGTTGTTTTACTGGAAATGTCATATTGCAAGTGACAGGCCAAAAGTTAACAGTTGTTTAAATATTAAGTGAGGCATCTACAGTTAGAGCTGTAGCTAACCCTCGATGAAGTCTTGAAGAGAAAATCACTTTTATTGTTTTGTTTTGTTTTGTTTTTTTTCTTGCTTGCTGATTTAAGTTTCTCTTTTTGATATATGAGAGAAAGTTTAGTTTAACCTGCAGAGTGCAAATTGCTCCTACTCACTTTGCACCACTACTCTTCCACCTGGTATCCCTGTGCTTCAATCTCTGGAAACATCTTTTCTCAGATGGGCTTGCACAGGGAGATTCATTTGGGCCTGGAATTGCACACATCACCGCAATATTGAATCTAACCAAGCCAGACTGCAGCAAAAGGACATTTGGACTGGGCGAAATTGGATATTCTAGTAGTTCAATAAGTTTGAGGTTGGGGCTGGATAGAGGCAAAGGCAATTATTCATGTTGAACAGGGAAGTTGGCCAAAGTCTGAAATGCTTTTAAATAAAACACCGCATCAAAATGGTATCATTAGTGCTATCAGTAGAGCTGATGAAGCCTTTTGGATGAGTGGTGAAATGCCCTCAAGAACAAACAAGTTCAGCTGCTTTTGAGTTCCTGTATGTGCTGGATGATAGAGAATATTCATAGATATTACTGCTACCCCACAGTTTTCCTACTGGTGCCTGATTTTACTCCCTCCTGTGGGCAGGGAACAGTGGTTCTCAATAGCATGTCTAAATAGAGAAATTGTTTGTTAGAAAAGGTCAACACTGTTAATTATACACCTCACAAGGATGAATGTCTCTGTGAGATTGAAGATGTGTGTTCATAAACTGTTCTGCATCTTTACTGTTGCCGGTATTGTTCTTTGAAACGTGCTGAAACGTGAAGTTTTGAGCATTGATCCAACTTAAACGGGGAGACATTTCAAGTCCATTAAGTGTGAAAACACGCTGCCCCTAGACAGTGGCGCTTTAAGAGAGACAAGAATGTGAAGAGTGTAATTCTGACTGCATTTCACAGTTCTTTTTC
The DNA here is from genome assembly GCA_034779795.1 of Ctenopoma multispine. Lineage (NCBI taxonomy): Eukaryota > Metazoa > Chordata > Actinopteri > Anabantiformes > Anabantidae > Ctenopoma > Ctenopoma multispine. The sequence continues at coordinate 6,216,872 of JAUYWH010000002.1, forward strand.
TTTTGTTTAAATTATATTTGCTCAATGGACTTAAATAATTCAGGCTTTGAATTCAACTTCATATCTCTGACAGGCAGGCTCGTTATAATTACAGACTATATTTTTTTATAGTGATTGCAAATTCAAGGAAGAGGGGGAAAAAAAGGAAATTTTCTGCAGTGAAGATTTTCAGAATGGATGAGCTATCTAAGAGGACGAAGCCTTGTTGTTGCCAGTCACTGCACGATCACCATGTAAGGTCTCTAATGACAGCTCAGATCATTAGCATTAGTGAAAAGAGCAAAATCACTTTGTTCACTTTGATGAGATATTTAAAAACTCTTGATTGTGATCATTTTGGAGAAGATTGGTTCTTTTTTCCCAAATGCCAGATTACATTACCATCATCTCCGGTGTTGTCCACAGTTCTGGCGCATAATGACGACTGATTTATGGGTGATGCATCAGGATAATAGCCCGAGATCTGGACCATTTTTTCTGCATGTTACGCAAGCACATAATGTAATCTATATGATTTAATGGAACGCAAGATAAAACACTGAATCAAAAAGATGCATTGCACTGTGGACTAATGGAATATATAAGTGAATCCTGAAATGTTGAACAGTATCTTTAGTGCACTTACTAGGAGCTGAATGTGCTGGCTGATATTATTTGTTTGCTCTCAAAGTGATCTGAGGCTGTGCTGCTGTGCTGTGGGGATGCAGCTTGATGGACGTTGAGAGGTGCTTGGCTGTGGTCTACTGTAGTGGCTGATCTGTCTGGGATCAATAGCAGCTAATTACAGCCCACATTGATCCAGAAGGCTCACTAATTTAGAGCTGAGCCCAGGCCTCTCCACACAGAGCCAGTGAAGCAACTCCAATCCCAGCCCTCTGGCCCTGCAAACATCTCACTCAGCACTCAGCAGCTCATTATCTCCGAGGAGCAACTAGTGGGGTATTTGTCTGTCTCCTGGGATCAGCTTTAGTACTAGAAGTACTGGATACCTGTGTGGAACATTATGGATTCTTAGATGTCATACTGTACTTTAATTATCTACTTCTTACACTAAGTTCTCAGCAGGGATATTTACTCCTTTATAATCCTGAGTTAGCAGCTTCTGGGAGTCCCAAAATTCATTGCAGTTCTCCTTACACTTACTCTTGGTGGATATGCAACTACAAAATCTGCACTTCAAGTTTCATGTGAGACACAATCCAGCAATGGAATTATAAGTTCTTCACAAATTCACATTTTCCTCGCTAACATATTTACAAGAGGATGAAATCACCCTATCATAAAGTCATATTTCAAAATAAAATGCATTTCATATAAAAATAAAACAATTGAGAACAAAAAACAAAATGAGCCACTTCCCTACCAGGATATTCTTATATTCTTTGCTTAGGACATATCCTGCACATTCTGTGTGTCATATATGGTGTTGAGCACTGACTGCCTGCATTAGGGAAACCCATTTTATTAAATCAGACTCCGTTCCTTTCTAATATTAAGTAAAAAAAATAAAAAATAAATTTGGAGCTTGTCATTTAAACCATCTGGATGAACAGTACGGAGGTAATATATCCATTTGGCTCCCTGTTGCATTGTGCATGTATGTGCATGTGTTTTGACTTGTGTGTTTCTGAGATCAAGGCCACAATCTTTTCATCTCCTGCACTCCTGCAAGCTTTGATCTGACATTTGAATGTTGCACCTTCTGTTCTTCCATTGCTGTGTCCTCACACACACAAATCTACGGCTACAACTGCTTCTGGGATGTTTGGTATAACTTGGCTACAGTTGTTTTTGGTAAAGGTGAGCAGAGGTCAATGACCTGTCCTAACTGAGGAGCACAAATACATCAAGGCAAACCTTTGGAAAATAGAAAAGCTTCCAAATTCACCATCATATTCACACACAGAGCATACGCGGGTAGTCTAACCATATTTGATGCATCTGTCCTTCAGCGTGTGACCTCTGCTTTACAATAGCATTCAGCTCAGACTAAGCTCTGTTTTTACCATTCAATCTTAGCACTTTCAACACTATTCAACTCCATAAGATTGCCTCGCTCTGCAGCTATTATAGCACATCACCACTCTTCCAGATTGAGCGTTTTCACTCACACACCTATCCCTTTCCTCTCCTGTTTTTCATCCGTCTCACCTCATTTCCGTCTCTTGCTCCAATTGCCGGATCACCCCAGGCTCTCCTAAAAGTCCACATTCACAGCAGCTGAATTCGGCTGAGGGGGAGCTAGGGGTGTAATTGCTTTTTGTACTGTGGTGTGGTCATCAAATAGCATTGGTAAGCACATGCATTCACATGAACAGGTCTAAATTTACTCTCTCAGATGCACACACTGAGGTGTACACACAAAAACCATTATAGAGAAAGGTTTGTCATTATTTTGGTAAAGGCCTGAATGTCTCCCATCCCGCTGTGCAAGACATAAACAGAAATAGGTGTCTGTGCTAATAGCATGTGATGAATAGAGTATGGGAAGCTCTTTTAATTCCTTGTGGATTTTTTAAATATGCATTTTACCTCAAATGGCCTTGATAAGAGTCATAAGTAGCCTAAAGGTTGGAAAATAGGAGTTGGAAAGTTAGAAAAGCCACTGCTGTGCAGTCTCACGTTGTGATTTGTTTCTAAAATTAAAACTAAACAAAAAGGAATATATTTAGCTGTGGTAACAGACAGTGGAGTTCCAATTAATGAGGCAAGGCAAAACATAGTATGTGAGGCCATTGGATTGTTCTCACCTCAGGAGAGTTGGGGTAAAAAAGGGTCAGTCGCTTTTCACTAAATCCTCCCAAGTCGTGCACAGTCAGGGATAATGATAAAGTAAATCTCTCTTACAAAGTAGTGCAATAATGAAAATACTGAGTCCCCAACAAACACATACAATACGGTCAGAGTAATAGTGGTAGTATATTGTGTCATTTTAGTATAAAACACATACTAACTTTATTTAAATGTATTAATTTCAGTACTATTAACAATAATATTTCTGTCAAAGTCCAGACTGAGATTCTCATTTCAGCCTCAGTTGCCTAATCAGTTAGTTTCTATTCTGTCTGATACTACATGCTTCCTGTATGTTTGTCCTAAAATTAACTAGGAACAATAGGTGAGACCAGGCCATCCTTGAGACATGACATGTGCATTAATGTGCATGTAAATATCAATAGCATCACACTGAATTTCCATCTCCAACACAAACTCCCGCTCACTAAAGCCACATTATGTGAGTGTTCAACTCAACTTAGACAACAGATACTGACCCTTTGTAATTGACCACTGCCATGTATTTAACCTGCATTAGTGTGTCTAAATAACCTGTGACTCACATATTTTTTGGTTCCAAAATCCATTTATTTTCCAAGCAGGTCTTGTATTGCAGGATGTTGAAACACTCATGCTAATGGAACTGTCTCATTTTGATGCATGTGCTAATGTATTTCTGAATCACTACTTTCCCCCACTCCACAGACAAAGTACATTTTACAACTTCTTGAAAGCATGTTAAATTAGTAAACAGGTAAACAAAGTCCAAGTCTTTCCATCATCTTGTCAGAAATGTTATTTCTGTTGCTCCTCGAGTTTTTCTACACTCGTACTTCTTCTCCAGAAAACCTTCCACGAATGAGGATGCTATTTCTGTGAGTGGAGTTTAGCACAATGGAGTACATTTCCACATGAAAAGATGGGGACAGAGAAGGAGCAGGAGGAGGTACAGAGTGCCCTTCATCTGCGTTACCATGGGGATCAACTGTACTGTACCCTCCAGGACTGTAATTGGCTGAATAGGGTTCCATTCGGCCTCTCAGAGTCCCACTCATGGATTCTTTCTGTCGCATGTTCCATCTAGCCACTTCTATTCACATGAAAAATAGAGATCTTGGATGCATTGATAAAACACTTCAAGTACAACTTCATTCTTTTTTTCACTGTATAGTTTGCTGCTTTTGAGAGTACTTGCTGTCCACACAGAAAATGTACTTAATACCAAATAAGTTATATCAACTAGCTACCAAATTTTCACCAACCTGAGCATAAAGAAAGTAGAACGCACTGCAAAAAGTCAATCAAGAACTTTCAGGAGACATAGGTCAGCCCCACAAAAGGCACTGAGATAAAATGTTTGATGACACAATCACTTATCTTTTTTTATTTTTTTTATTTACAGCTCCCACACATCCCCACATTTGCTTTTCAAATTATATTCACAAAAAGGTTATTTCCCCAAATTCGCTCACATAGCCCTTTCTGTTATCAAGATGAACTGCTGATGTGCCTCAGTGCAGAAGACAAATGTGCAAAGTCAGACAGCACTCTGCCCGTCTCCAAAAGAATGCCCTCAGTCAGACGAACACGCTTATCTCTGATGTATTCTCACTGAGTTCTCTGTGCTGACAAAGACATGCAACTTTAAACTGGAGTTTTGCTTGACACATGTCAAAACATTGCAGAGAAGCAATGCAGTTGTTGGCATTACCCTTTTATCATGTTTACACCAGAGGTGAAGAAATTAATAATCACTTTATTTAAATTTCAGTCAGATTTTGACTGAGCATTGCTGTTCTTGTCCTTCAGGGTAAAATATGCAGCTGTCATCCAGCAGTTGGTGTGTGCCATTGCATTCTCCATGGCAAACACATGTAGTATCGAATCATCACAAAGTGGATAATTCAGTGATTCTTAGTGGATCTAATTACTTCTCCTTGTGTAAAGTTGGCACCCTGAGCTGTTTTTGCTTCTCTTCCTGTTTGCTTATTTGATTTTTTCAGTTATTAGCCATAGCAGCATGATAATCCTAATGGCAGTGTTGGTCTTTCTGTCAGCAGAAATATTTCAACTACTGAATGGGTTTCCAGAAAATTTGGAAATTTTGCCATCTGTGAGCGAGCTGATGCTTGGGCATCATTGTACCTTCCAACAGGACAATGATCCCAAGCATGCTTGAAAGTTCACCATCACCATCACAGCCACCTGACTTGAAAATTGTATAAAATCTGTGATGGGATTTGAAGAAAGCAGTTGCAGCATGCAAACCGAAGACTATTATAAACTGAGTTGGAGGCTATTGCCCATGAGAGAATGGATTAAGATTCCTCAGGAATGCTGCCAAAAATTGGTGTCTGTCATGCATCATGTTTGAGAAACCCAGTGCTCTACTAAGTGTTGAAGATGCTTGTAATGAGGGGGTTGAATAATTCTTAGACTGCAGTCTTCTTTAAAAGTTGCATTTTGTGTTGAAATGGGAACAACCACTTATAACATTAGTTTTGCTGAGCTGTTCTAACAAACAGCTGAATGGTCATACAGTGGGGTTGAATCATTTTCAGTGTAACTGTCTGCATAATGGTCCGGCACAAACTTTGGTACACAATTTTCGTTACTGCCTTTCTAATTGTGTCACGATGAAGTTAACATTAATGTGTTTTTGCATGAAATGTCTCAGCAACTGAAGGATGCATTGCCATGAATTTTGGTAAACGCATTTATGTTATGAACTGTAATAACGTTTTTGATCCTCAGACTCTACTTAACAACCAAGCACCACATTGTCATCATATTTAGCTGTACTTTGTGTATAGTGCATGATATGACATGATAAACATATTCTTGCTGAACATCAGCTTGTTATCATTTTCACTGGGACAATAGGATTTTTACAGAGCTGTATGCATGACTGCAGACTCTTAGTTCTGTTTTTTTGTAGTGTTTTTTTTCCTTTCAACAGATACGGTATTTGTCATTTCTGCCGTTTTCCCTTTTGTTGTCTAGCTACACCTTGGTAACCCTGCTTCTCGTTAGGATGAATTTGTCACAATATATGCACTAGCGATAAATGCATTATGTAACAATAAGTTGAGGTGTTCACATAAGATGAATGACTGAAAGAAATTAGTTGAGAAACAATATCACGCACTGCATGGTACAGGCAAGTAGCATCCGGTCAAAAAGTAGATAAGGATGTGCTGTAAGTGACTTTTAAAAAGGGGAGTCATCAAATGTGGGAACATCTTTCAGAAGAATGACATTCATCCCTCCAGTACAGTTTCAGGTGCAATGAAGCTATTCTGGCGGGAATTTTGCATGGGCAAATGTGTGTTTATATTACAGCATGGAGGGAATTACTATGGCTGTGGACTTGATGGTAGAAGCAGAATGATTAACTGTGGCTGGCCAATGGCAGTGGATCTACAGTGAACTATCTTTAAATATTGACTCCACATTGGGTGAAGAGAACAGCCTGCTCGTCGATCAAGTCTGACAGCCTTTATCTCAATCAGGAGTCTGTCTGGCCTTCAGAATGCCCCAGGCCATCATTAGCTGTGTGGGCTGTTGTGAAACACAGGCAAGAAGTACAGCATTCATGTAGAATCAATCAGGTCAAAACCTTACCAGTTACCAATAGAACTGCTCTTTGAAGCACCATTAAGCTTTAAGTTTTAAACACACATTAATCTTTTCTTCTTCTTAGCCACACTTATGAGAAGGCTTGAAAAAGCTAATCAATTTGTTGTACGAGTCCCATTTCCCTTTACAATTTATGGGGATTCCCTAAAAACAAACAGCATGTGCAAAGTATTTGACAATCATGGCAACAGAACCTGAAAAATAAACATGCATAAAATGTCTCATCTGCTCAAAACAGTGTTGTGAAAGGAAACAATTAAAATAAACTCCACCCTTCAAAAAATAGAAATTCTCCACCTCACTCAGCTGTGGTGGTGTAGTCAAATTTCAAAGTTGTGGATTCAGAAGCCTGACTCATAAGACAGAAACAGGTTTGAAATGTTTTCAGAAAACACATATTATACACAGAATACTTTGACTATAGTCTAGCACAAACTGATCACTCATATGCTAAAAATGATGTTCCAGACAGAGGAGTCTCCTCCAGCACTGAAGCAGTCTGATCTGCGTGTCTAACAACCAGACATTGTGACCTGAATACCGCGATGAGCAACTGTCAGCGCTGCTTTCTTTTCTGGGCTCATTTGTTAGTTGAACAGATGCATAGGCCCTAAAGGAAAAACAATGAGATAACGTGATACGTTCAGTCAGACACATTGTGACAAATACAATTGACCTTGGTGTAATGGCTGTGTTTGGTGCAGCTTTACTGCTCAGTCAAAAAGCCATTTCATAGTGCTCAGGAAAAAAGCAAAACACCGGTGGGATCATGAGTATCGTGTGTGTGTGCACTGTAATGTATCTGCACAACATAATTAGAGAAACTAGATGAACAAATGCAAACACCATAAATCATGATAAGGGTTTCTTGTTCCTGGATTATCATAAATTTAAAAACATATGTTTGCATATTTAGCTTACAGTTACAAAAGTAGCTGGTTGACACAAGAACACTTCCAATCACTGAATATCCCTTTTTTTTATTCCATCATTGACAAATGAAAGAAATATGGCACATGTGTAAATCTGCCTAGAGCAGGCTGTTCTCAAACACTGAATGGTTATGCAAGAACAGGACTAAAGGGGGAGGCCACCAAGAAATAGTCAATGACTTTTTTTGGTATTTTTGTGCTTTTCAGGAACCTTTTCACTGAGTTGCTTGGAATGTTTTGTCTTTTGATGTAGTTTTTGGCCGGGACACTGATTCAATTGGATCTTCCAGATACATGTATATTACAATTATGCACAATTATTATTATCCCTCGACATCAGATGATAATTGTCACGATCATAATAAAAAGTTTTAAAACAGCTCATTTGTATGTAACTTTTGCTGGGAATCTTTCACATCTCCAAATCCGGCCCTTTTTTAAAAAAGATTTCGCCATATTCATTTTTTATATAATAAACCAAATTGTTAAATTTCATAACATAAGACTAGAAACATTGGATCTAATTTGAATCTTTGATCATGATTTTTGCCTGTTATCTTAAAAATATTTGATTTGCAGGTACCATCTAAAGTTTGTAAGCTTCTCCACCTGTATGGTCATATAGAGGGAATTGTTTTACCTTTTTTTGTTTTATATAGTTTTAAAGTCTATAAGTCTTAGGTTTTGAGAACCTACTGTGATGCATCACCACAAGTCATCAAGGAGTTTAAATTTCTCATATTGATTCCAAAACAGGATAACATAATCTTGGATAGGGCCCCCAAAAAGCTAGAAACGGCCTTGCAAACATATATATATACATGCTCGAACTGTAACACTGGCTTTGGTTTAGGCACAAAAACAACTGGGTTAGGATTAGGCACAGAAATTTGATGGCTAGATAAAGTGAGAAATTAAAACAAATACAGTGAAATTCTTTCTTAGACTTTAGCTTCTGTCTTCTGAGGTAAGGCCCTGTGTTTTGTTGACCCATCTAACCACCCTGTCCTTCTATTGTGTAGTTTTGGTTATTATTTTAGCTGACTGACTTTCGCTTGTGACTCATAATGACGCAAAGGAGTACCTTTGGCATCATAGCAAAATGCCAAATGACTGAACAAAGTGGCATTACCTTTTCCCCTGGGAAAGAAAATGAGCTATGTCTTGAATCACATTCATTTTATTCAGGTGATCTGCAGGTAAACTAATTGCATAACTTCTGAAACTACAATTGGCTGTGTGCATATGGGCTATATATGACTTGAAAGGTGATTATCTTATACCTTTCAAATGTGCAAAACAATCATGCAGCTCTGGTTGTAATGCAAACTGCCACAAGCATAACACATCTATTTGCTGTCAGTCAGCTGCTGAAATTCTGAAATTCATGTTGATTTTTCTTTCAACTTCTACCCACCGACAACTAGCAATTCAATATTATCATTTTTTACCCCATTCAAACGATTTCAGCGATTACCTGACTCAGTGCAGGACTCTGGAAGGCTCGTCCTTCTAACCAGTCAGATACTTTCAATTACTTTTGCATCATTAGGACACTTTGAAGCATTCTCCTTTTTTATAATTTCATTAACAATGACTACCTGAAGCACTGGAACGAGCGTGGCAGAGTGTAGCAGTGCAGGCTAGTGAAGGCAGAGGGAGGGAGCAGAAGTAGATTATATTCAAGTAGTACTAGCTCAAGTTGTATATTGTAACTTAAAGTTGGACTTTTAATAAATAGTTTCGGGTGTGGGCTTTGGCTCATCACTCAAAAAAGTTGACAGGTAGCAGCCACATATTGTAACGCTAAGAATGTGGCCACAGTTTAAAAAGTCTGTGTGCTGGTAAATGTTTTTTTGATAACCAATCAATGTCAGCAAAGAACAAGTTGCAGTAACAACAATGGTGTTTAAAATGCCAGTGGATAAATCTGTTGCTGTAATAATTAAACATTTTTAAATAATCTAACATGTCTGTAACATGGGAAAAGGTAAACTGAAATTAGCAGCTTGTTGTTATGGAAACAAGATTCCTGTTCCATTTTTCATTACCCCTTATAAGAAAGCGCTCCAGGCACTGTTTTTTAAAGCATGCTACACATAATCACAGCCTTAGTCTGTAAAAAATGCATATTCTTCTTCTGAAGGGTTTAGAAATCAACTGTATAAAACAAGTAAAAAGAGTTAAACAGAAATTAATACAACAATGTGAATGCAAAATTCATTACTTGATTTGAATAAAAGACTCTTACCTATTATAAAAGTACTGCTCAAAGTGGTCAGGTGGATGAATGGGAGACTTAACACTATTCCATCTTTTCTATGCCTCATCCTGACCCCACAATCCTACATGTACGAGCACAAGGTTGCACTTAATAGCTTTTATTCTTAAGTAGAAAAGCAAACCTATTTAACAAGAATGAAAATGTAGCAGTGGGTTATTTTCCTACATAGCCTCTGCAATCCTTTTTCAGCGCTTTACTTCAACCAAGCTTCAATAAAAGACATCTTCGAAGTGCACTTACGGACATTTCTCATCATAAACTCAGCTATGGGCAATAATTCACACAAATTCACTTAAAATGCTCTCTACCAATAGAGTAATGAAAGGTATTTTGCAAACAATTGGTCCCTTTCTTCCTGCTGTGCACTGAAAGGGGTAGGAGCAATGACTGAGCGAGCTGTGACATTGTGCTAGCATCAGCAGGCTCTCATGGAACTGGGCTCTCTGGCACACAGGAGTTAGCCAGGATTAATGAAGATGCCAAAGTCGCTCCTCGGCTCCTGGCTCTAATGGTGCAACACACAACGCAAATGCAGTCAACACAATATGCCATATGGCATCATTGCCACTGACACTCCGGGTACCTTTCGGCTGAAACCCTGGCACCAATGAGAGAAAACGCATGCCTTACACATTCACTTAAACATACATCTGTACACATATACACAGGATTGTTAAAATCACATTAGAGTACATACTTGGCTAATTTAAACCAGACTTTTAGCAGGGAATTCTCTTGTGCCCAAGCATGAGTGATATACAAATCCAGCCACAAAGGCACTGACTCTATCTATCTCCCATGTCATTGGCATTCTAAATCTCTCAGTCATGCCTGCATCCATAATGGCCCAATTACTGCCGATGGGGATCCCACTCCCTATCTGACAATTACATCTGTTAGAGTTTGAGTGCGTTAATGCCTAAAAAATATCAGTTAAGGTGATTGATCAGGATGTTAATATCCTATTAAACAGCAGTCTGGGGCTACAGAGCATTTCTGTTGATTGGGCTGAAATGAGAGCAACTCTCCAGGATGAAGCAACTGTAGTTTAGTGGGCCAGTTAGACTCCAGATCTAATGAACACAGAGATGGCCCAGAGTAGCATTTTACTGCCAGAAAAACCTGGACAAAAACAACACTGGGTAATTGGTACTGAAAGGCAGTTCATGGTGCTATAAAAAGCCAAACAGAGGAACAACTTTCTAGATGGCTGAGCCAGAAACAGACAGGTATCGATGTCGTTTTACAAAGAGCAGAGGGACAGGGGCTTTGGAAATGACTCTTTAAACATTATATCACACACTACACTGTTTGGGTCCTTCACTGTAACTGACTTGAATCAACATTTATTTTTCATTAAACCCACTGGCAGTCATAGTTGGGGTACAGTATGGTGAGCTGATTCTTATTTACAGACTGTAGAAGCTTTGACACTGTCTTTTTTTGTTGGAAGGTAAATTTGTTTCACTGGTTTCTTATCTTGAGTTGATGGCATTTTCTTTTTGTAGACATCTGCTGCTTTACTTGAATGTTTGAAGAGCTTTAGCCTACTCTGATATTTAAGTTGTAAGCGGAGCAAGAGGGAAATTTTATTTCACCATTCAGCACAGTTGAGCAAAAGATGAGAATGGACATATTTTCAATTACAACATGACTCCATTCCACCCAGCTGATTGTTTGAAAACATAAAGGATCTCCTTGCATTGTTAAAGCACACAGTGAGGCCCTGAATGAGGGGCAATTAAATTCTAAAGTGTAATTTCATACATTTGCAGATTGTTACAAAATGTTTCTGCTTTTTATCGTCTTGTCGATGATCACCAAAGTGCTGCATTCATCCCTCCCCCTGTCCTCCCTCCACATCCACCATTTTTGAAAGGCTTCTAGCCATTCCATTCTTCCCCTGGCACGGCATCACACACTCATTTCATTTCTCATTTACAGACTGATAATCAGAATGTCATTACAGTGTCCACACTGGGCCGCTGGAGGGGTAATTGAGCAGCATAAAAGGCATTTGAAAGAGGGATGAATAATAGAAGTGGAGAGGGGGGTGAGTGGCGAGCTGGACCTAGGCCTGCTCTCTCAGGTGTCTGGCTGCTATCAGGTGGCATCCGCCTTGGCATTACGGTTAACCATGTCTACGTCAACCTCATTTTTCACCTCCAGCACATTAGAGGCTGAACGGGCATCAAGATTCATCTGGAGGAAAGGGAGAAAATCAATAGGAGAGTTTTAGAAGGTCAAAGTCAAGCATCAACAATTGCTTTACATCACCGTAGATTTAGACACTAAAATGGGGGATGATGTTGTCCTTGATATGGGCGCTTTTATGACTTGGGGGAGAGAAGTCCCCATTGAATCTTCACACAGAGCACGTCCAACCAGGTGGGGATACAGCCCATGTCTTACTGGAATTCTTCATCCATAAGATGGTTGATTAATAAATCCCTGGATGACTTGTTGTTTTCCATGTTGTGTCATAAACAATAAAATTAATCACAGCCCTTAAAATACAGAAATTGAACACGACTCCTTTAGTTGCAGTGACACGATAACAACAGTTGCATCTGTATTACAATCTAATGTTATTTATTTTGTTTCTTTGCTGCTCTCATCCGCCATGACTGTGGTGTGGCAGTTTGGCACAGCGCCAGCCCCTGTTTGGCCGTGGTGGTACATTTCCATCTCATTCATCACATAAAGACAGATAATCAGAAAGTCATTACAGTAGCTTGACACCAGTGCTTGCCCCAGGAAGACAGAGTAATTGAGCACCACAGAAGGGAAAAGAGCAGACTGAGCCAAGGCCACGCAGTAATGAATGTGAGATGTCGACGTAAGAGGAGGGGGAAGAGGATCTCGACGCACAGAGACACAGACGGACAGAAAGCGAGGCTGAGAAGTGGGGAGGTTGAAAGACTGGTTCGAGTGGGTACACTGACAAGCGACAAGGGGAAGACTGAAAAGAAAAGAGAGAGAGGGGTACACAGACAAACACTAGCATGACTTTCAGGTAATTGTACCAATACACTTGCTGTCAGGAAGAAGAAATAACAAAAAAAAAAGTGAGATTTCTTGAATCCTCTGACAGGTCCTGTGATGTTTTTGTAACTGAATGTGGGCGTGTTTGTGTGAAAAGCAAAAAATCTATGGTTAAATCAGTTTCTATCTAATTGATGACAGACATTGGGAAAAATAGATAATAAAGTGGACAGTTTATTTATATTAAAATGTATTAATTGTTGCAAAATGTGTGAAGGATGATGAAATCTATTAATTAAGTAGTCTCTTTACAAACAACATTGAGGTTCATTATTAATTACACACATACAGCCAAAACAACCAAGGAGCCAAGTTCTGATTTTTTAGAGCTTTAAAGCAACATCAAACAGTTGCTTAAAAATGCCACCCACTTTATTAAAGGAAGAATTAAAAGGGCTACTGCAGCACTAATTCAAAATATTGGACAGAGTCGTCTCCTTCCACCCCTCCTCGCCAAACTCAAAGCTCATGTGAGTGGCCAGGTAGAGGATGCCGACGTGAGATAAGCAGCACATTAAACTTTGACAACGGTAAGTGACGGTAAATCCTGCACTGCGTGTTAAGTTGCTCAGCAAAAGCACTTTTTTGTTTTCTAAATTAGAAACCAGCTCATGCAGATGTTATATTATGTTGTCAATGTTATTATGCATGGCTTGCTATATGTATTGCAGTCAAAGCTACGTGTGTTATCCTAAAAATGTCCAGTGCTGCACAAATACACACTGAGGAGTTGGTTGCTACTTTCCAGGTCTCCAATAATATATTGTTCAATTCAACAGATAACATATAAATCATTTCACATTTACTTTAAAGAACTGTCCTTGTTGCAGACAACGTAGATCTCAGTTATAAAGTAAGGTAGCACTGGTCAAGTATCACTGATATGAAAGGAAGGTAAAGAAGATAAGCTGCAGGAACAGTGGCAGAGAAAGCAGGAGGAGAAGAGATTGCAGGTCAGGTGTGAATGATAGCATTTAACATTAACATGACTGCACTAGTCAGCAGTAGTTGGGATCACTTCACCGGCTGTGTCTCAAATACTCGCCACCCTTATTTATTTAAAGTTAACTAACCTAAGCTGAAGCTCAGTGCTTACCTGTTCAGAAGACAATCTGCCAGGTTGGCGTCCGTCTTAAAATCGTTCTGAGCTCTAAAGTTTTTTTACACAGCAACCCCTGGTGTCCAGATGTTACTGAGCAAAGACGTATTGGGCAGGATCACACAGGTCAAAACAGAAACCGATGACATTAAACGCAGTAACCTCAGCACATACTTTAACTGACCGAGTGATACATTATGCATAAATGACCAGTGCTCAATAAACATTTCTAACAAACAGATATTGGTACAGTATGTAATGCCTGCATTGTAGTTAGCCCAGTAATACCTGCTTAGACTTTTTGATATGCAATTAATATTTATTTGATTAGTGTGGAGTTTGCATGTTCTCCCCGTGTCTGCGTGGGAAACCTCCGGGTACTCCGGTTTCCTCCCACCGACATGCATGTCAGGTTGATTGGGCCTTCTGAAATTGTACGTAGGTGTGTATGTGAGTGTGCATGGTTGTTCGTCTGTATGTCGGCCCTGCGATGGACTGCATCGAGATGGCCCGCCTCTCGCCCGGAGAGCTGGGATAGGCTCCAGCACCCCCCGCGACCCGAATTCGGATTAAGCGGTAGATAATGGATGGATGGATTTATTTGATTAAAAAACATTATAGCTGCATTATAACTGATTATATTGTCACTGTTTGGTACTTATAAATAAATAAACAGACATCTGACAGCTTTTCAGTGTGTCTGTAAAGTTACAGTGACTCTCCATTACAGTTCCCAGTCATGTAACTAGTGACCCCAAATCAGTAAGTGATTTACACCTACCAGGTGACTGCAGTGAATACGGTGACAGAATGGAAAACCAGTATAGGTATAATCCCCAAGGACCAGGTTTGAGAATGGCTGCTCTGTCAGACCCTGTTTGTTCTGTCAGACTTTAGGTGGTGGTTGGTTTATTGCTGCCTGTAGGTGCCAGGGCAGCTCTTAGCTGAGAATGATCTCATTTTCTCACATGGTGAGTTTTCAGGATGTTTTAAAAGTTGCTCTTTTTTTTTTATTTCCAGACTCTTCCTGCAGTAGGAAATTATACTAGCAGCTGTTTGTCACAGTTGAAGTTTATGCTTGCTGTAGGCAGAAGAGAGTTTTGACTCTATCCATCAATAACTCATTTGGGAAATGAGTGTAAACCAGAGCTGTTTCTGTGTGTTTTGAGGGTAAATGTCCAAGATAATGGAAAGAAATGCAAGCTCTAGTAGCAGTTTCCAGCAATGCCTTAAATAGCTGCTATTGTGGAAAGCAAGAAAGAAAAGACCTTTGGGGTACATTAAGGTGATGATGCAGATCCTGCTGTGGGGTAAAATTATTACACTCTCTGTGGCCTTAATTTAAAATTGTCAAAATTCTGTCTGAAGCGTAAGCAAAGTTGTGTACTCTAAAATTCAAATGTAAATCTTTTTAAATCTTATACGTGAGGATAAACATGCGCCTGCTGAGTGTGTATGAAACTTACTAAACATCTGTAGTGTAGATTCTCTGTTGCAGAAAGGTGAGAGTAAAGCAGGATGTAGCTAACTACATAAGAACGTAGCTGTGTTTTCCTTCTGTTATTCAGCTGAAGGAATGATAGAAAGATATGGTGTAAAATAATTTTATTTAAATGATTAATTTAATAATCATGTTATTTATTATTTTATATTCTCATTAGCTGATGAGTGAAAGCTACCGGCCAATCAGACTTGGTGTACATGAATAATGAAAAGTTTAGGTAAATAATTTCCTAAATAACCTGGTGGAGGACAAGAGGGAATCTGGGCTGTGATGATATGACATGTTTCAAAATACACTCATTATTTTTTTTAAATTTGTGAATTTCTAAAGACCAGAATGATAGAGTCCTATTATTTTAATCCCATATAATTTTCAGTCCCTTAATCAGGTGTAAAGTCAGCCACTGGGGCACAAAGAAGTTTGGAATCCTAAAATAAGTTAATTGAAGATAAGTTTCTGAAGGGCATCCAGGCCGGCGACGAAGGGTGACAGAGTTATCAGCAAGATAAATGTTGTTTTCTGGGGTCTTCACCTCTTTCTCAAATGCCTGAGTCACAAAGTATCTCTACTCCACTTTAAGCACGTTTCCAGTGGAGAAACAAGGCCTGATTACACTGTGGAGTCTTGTAAGGATTGCAAGTGAAAGTTTTGGGCAAGACAGTTTTTGTCTAGAGTGGCAGATTATGAGAAAAGTTACAGCATTACCATGAGGGAGTGCATAAACAAAAGCACTCCCCCTTTTTTCCAAGGATTTTCTTAATAGAAAGATATGTGCCAAGTGCTATAATTCCCAGAACATTGATTTGGAGCCATGTGCTATGGCATTTGGCTTAATTTACAAGCCTCAAGGAATTTGAATCATCCCTCTGGTAATTTTATGATGACATCTTCTCTTTCAGATAAGATATGAGGGATCCTAGCTCTTAACTATATTAAATACAGACTCTTGCAAATATAGGACGGTATGGTTTGGCAGATGTTACTCTAAATAAAGTGTAGCAGATAAGAGTCAACACTGTGCAACATAGTCGCTCTGCTAATCTGTGTTGCGGCTGTATTGAGAGATGATGTGCTGAGGCAGCTGTGGAGCACCACCTGCCAGGTTTTGACCCTGGCCTGGAGCTCAGCTGTGTCACACCAAGACGCACTGTGCCTGGCTGTGGAATCAATGGTTTCTCCAAGGGCACCTGCAGACTATAATAAGTCTATTATAGTGAGGGCGAACTAAGAAGCTTGGTCACATCTGTTATGTTGCCAAATATTTTCTACAACACTGGTTTAATCTTTTTATTACAGTCCAAATCTAAAATAAATATATTTTCTGTGTTCATTTGTAACAGTTATCCACTCAGGCTTTTTATTTTTTGTTTGTTTTTGGTAGGTTCAGTGTAACTAATATCAAAGAGGTCTATGTTGTATGGGTTACTGTGGCAAAGTATAGCTTACTTTTAGCACTAGTCAAGATTGTTTTTCAGTGCTACTGGCAAACCCTACTGCACTAGACTAGTGGTTCCAGAAACAGCAGATATTCTTCATTTAGGCGGGTCTTGTACTGTTCTGTGAGTACTGAGGTCATCCACTAGAAACCTGACTCACATGCTGGTGATATAGGATACAGCAGACAGAGCTAACGTCAGGGCTTTCCATAAATACTTATATGTACTGTACTCAGACTATGACTGAGCCAGTTTCCTGGAACTCAATTGGAGTTATGTTATGATGATGATACTGGATCCTGTAGATACAAATTGTTACAGGATTGATTCTTAAACAACAACAAAACAATGTTTTTGATCAAAAGTTCTAGTTATTAAGTATTATTATTGTTGTATTGTGAGGTTAATTAAAAATGTCATGTGTAAGGATTGGCCTAAGAAATATCATCAAAACATAAGAGTTAGTATAGTATAGATAAGTATAAAGGCCAATGGTGGTAGGTAGCTAATTACATTTACTCAAGTACAATTTTGAGGTACTTGAGCTACTTACTTTTACTCCCCAACAAATCAGAAGAAAATACTGGACATTTACTCTACTGCTTAAATTTTTTACATCATTAATTACTAGTAACTTTTAGCAAGATTAGATTTTTTTTTTAAAATCATAAAATGCTTATGCATTATTTAGATATTAACCTCCTGTCACTATATAAGATGGGTAAAATTAGACCCATCTTTACCGACTGATGTTTTTGTTCCACAGTCTGTAGGTAACAACAATTATTTGTCATAATTTTCATCTTTGAGAATTTGTCAAACAAATCTAAACTTTGACATTTATGGTATCAACAGCATCAAATTCTGCATTGTTTAAAATACACTTTGTTTAGTGGAGTACTTTAACGTTTGTACTTTAGTACTTTTTCTTGACAAGAAAAAATAAAGGATACTTTATTGTAGTGGAGTATATTTTTCTGGACAAGTACCTGTACTTTTACTTGAGTATTGAGTGTGTGAACTTCATGCGCCTCTAATAAAGGCAGATTGATGAAGGCATTTTAGGTCATTTTACAAAATTAGAGTTCATATGTAAAATATACAGTCATTTTAATAAATGTATATAGATTCTTTCCACTTATTATTGTTTTTTATGTCACATTTGTACTGCAGCTCAGAAATGAATAAAGCTATCCATTCATATCTACTGGAATAATAGGTCCTTGTAGGATGGAACCCATTATGCTTGTCTACTGTCACATAGCCCCATTTATGTTCAATATTATCAAGGATTAACAAAATATATAAGTCCAAGATAAAAACAATTCAAGGATTTGAGGAGTAAATCTCAAAAACCTAACTATAACAACCAAATGCAGCATACAGTGTATCAAGGTAATGAGTTCTCCCTATGTGTCGTTGCATGACTTAGATCATCACAAAGCCCAGATGGATCTATGTTGGCATTTCTTTTTCACAGGGAGGGGGAAGACAGTTATCAGAGGAAGAGTCAAACTACCAGAGGGCCACACACAACAGCTGTACATATGTGGGGGTTCCTCAGTTGCGGGGCAGCCATGATAACTTGTATCTTGACAGGATACTTGATATATCTTTACAGAGTAAGGCAGGTAGTCAAGTTCAAACTGAAATAACAAGATCCAAGCCAGCAACACATCACACCCTTCCAATCATCAAATATCCAGCTGGTATACTGTATTTAGCTGCCAATAATAGATATGGAAGCTGCTGACATGCCGAAACTTATTGTGTTGATTTGATGATTTCAACCAAAAGTCAAGAATACAAAAAAACATCAGTTAAACAAAGCTAGAAGAGAGGCATAGGGCTAAGAGTGTGTCAACCAAGTTCCTCAGTGACGCAGAAATATCAAGAATAACATCTGTAAAGTGCCAACAATAAACTGCCAAGAGAATATCTCACATCAACAAATTGAGGCATAGATGAAGAGAAAGCAGAGGATGTGCCTTGGGAAGATGGTTCTTCCAGGATGCACCACTGGCAGATAAAAGAGATGACTGACATTAGAAAACACAACAAGTGATTGGAAAAGGCTGGACTGACAAAAAAATACCTGTGATGCAGGCAACTCAGGACAAAGCAGCAAAATGCAATGAGGTATGACAACAAGATGACACAACAAGATGTACAACTAACTTAGTAATTATGTAGTAATTAAGAAAAGATACATGAGAATAGCTAAGATACTGCATGACTCCCAGATCAAGATTCTGCCAACCGGGCGTTGTGATACAACACTGCTATCGGAAATTAGCAGTGGTGATAATTTGGAGAACTTTAGCATGTGTACAACAAAGCTCAGTGAATGGCCTCAACAAATTCAAAGAACACCAGTCATTATCTGTGTCTACAGTAGTCCAGTCACAAGAGGTATTATAGTCGATAGTTTCATCACACCCTCATTAAAGACTCGTTTTTATCACACCCACTTTAGCTTTATTTTCCACTTTTCTCAGCTCATTAACACTAGTCTAGGTACGCGTGACTCCTTTCATATGCAGAGGTGGGGAACTCGGCTAAAACTTGACTGAAATAAAAACAAGTGGGAAGTCCTTCTTTATGAATAGATTTGCCCTAAATTGCTCACGCACATTTCATCAAACAGAAAATTTGTCAGATGAATTCAATTTGCTTTCCTGCATTTCCACATACCCGGGAGCGTACACCACATGTGGCTTTGCTGTGGCGTTTGGTCGATTTGTTGGTGCAGCTCATCTCGCCCTTGCCATGTGGTTTCAACTGTCTCACCGAGAGACGCAGGGTGGACAAATATGCAAACAGATAGCAATGTGCACACACAATGTTTGCACCGTGATTGCAATTAAAAGCACACATACTCAGCATATCCGATATTCAAGAAAATGCGTGTATTTATGTGTATGTGGCAGTATATTGCAATATGCATCTACAACCATGTGTATTTGTGTAGGAATACATAGCTTGGTATGCTTCAAGTGGAAAGTTCCAGTGGGAATCTTCACAACCACTTGTTTGAAAATTAAAATGGTTGTATCTCCTCCAAGTGCCCCAGTTGGAAAAGAACAGAAATGTTTTAGCGACCTCCTCCTGTTTTAGTTAAAGCCCCTTCACTCCGTGTACTCCTTTCTAGCATTTTTCCAGGGAAATCACAAAACAACACAGACAGCTGCCTGGCTCTCACTCATCTATAGTATGTGCGAGATTTTCTGTGTTCTTGTATGTGTGACAACTGTGTACAATTTTGTGACAGCGTTGTCTCTTGCTCTGCGCATTTGTGTGAGTGTGTGACAGAGAAAGTGTGTGTGTGTTAGTGAGGGAGAATGTGTATGTCTGTCAACATGGAACAAACAAAGTTCTATAAAGAGCAGCTCCAAAAAGACTCTCTCTCAACAAACTTGTTTGATATCACTTTAAAGCTCTGTCTGTGCCAAATTTCTTCTGTTGGAGAAAATACTAAGTTACAGCAGCATCAAGTAAGTAGACTTTATGAATTCAATTTAAGGAAACAAAGTGTACTTGTTGTTTGCTATGCAAAAAATCAGGCTGTAAAAAACTACAAGAGACAATTTGCCTACAAAGGAACACTAACTTACACAAATTACATTTATTTATTCCATTAAAATTGATATATTTTGTCTTTCAAAAACAAGTAAAGTTTATATCACAGTCTAAGTTGTTATATTCAGTCAGACATTTATCAAGAAGCATTATTAGCCACCACCATTTACATTTTTTGTTGAATTCCAAATTAGGCCTGCAACAGTTCTTGTAATCATCAGTAAATATACCAATTGTTTTTTGATCTATATGAAATACTTTAGTGACAAAAAAACAACATGCAGCTAAATGTTCTCAAGCAATTTACTGTCATAGACGAGAAAAGCAAATTGTTATATCTGAGGAGCTGTAACCGGAGAATTAAAAGTGTTTCATTATTGATTAATCAACCAATCCGTGTAGCTCAACTGCAAATATTGTAATTGAGACTGAATAAGATATGATGAATAAATTGGGTTAAAAGTGCACAATTAAACAATTCAGCTGCACATAGAATATTATCAGTTTAATACAAACAGTATTAAATTCAGTTTCATTGTTATTTAGCTTAAGTGAAGTACTGAAGGGGAAAAACACATGAAGAATACATTATGACTTGTTTCAGAAAGACATTCCAACAACAACTTCACAATTTCAAAGGTGTTGCAACAAATCAATCAATAAGATGCCAAACAACCATTGGTGGCTGGATTCAAACAACTGTCTGTCAGTCAAACAGTTATTAATGGACATTCAATGTTCTGAATGTCCCCACTTTGTGTTTTGGCAAAAACAATGGCCACCTGGATTCATTTTGCACAAAAGTGGCTGCAGTAACTGGGAAAATCATCTTCTGAATAAATGGCCTGCAGCTGCCACAGTTTTCCCTTTCCAACATTACCTGTTGCAGACTAATAAAAAAATGTAGTGAAAACATGGAACAAGGAACACTTTGCTTGTTACCAACCAACTTTTCACCTAAGCTGTGGGCTCCTATTTCAGAAATAATATCTTGACTATGTGTTTGCTTTTCACCCATCGTTACTACATGTACAAAGTAAAAAAGACAAAATCGAAGTTTTAAATTTCAATTCAAATACTTTTGTGTCATTTCAGCTAGATACGGCTTTACTACCTCTACATACACTAGTGCAGAACAGAAGCCTAAAGTAAATATACAAGCTTTGTAAACACACTGTTTAAATAAAAAATGAAACCCCAACATCAAATATAAGAGAATTTTTTATTTTTATTTCAGACAAACTGTACAATTTGGTCTGTGGGGGAAATATGAAACCTGTCGATTAACAGCGCTGCAAACAGTAAGGGGAGTTGTTTTGCCCAGTCAAAGACAGTTGCTAGGCAGAAGACAGTCATAGGACCAATCGCCTTTGCAAGTGTGTATTTTTTGCTGTGCTGTGACTATGGAGTGGAAGGGAGAAAAAAAATACAGAGCAACTGAGAGAAAGCAAAGGTGAGGGATGAAACATTTGAGAAGTCTCTTTTGCTTGCTCTGTTTAGAGTAAACAGCAATTTCAATAAGATAATAAATAATAAATAATATTTTTATGTTACATTGTTCTATGTGTTTTTGGAGGAAGAATTATCCTGTCTAGTCATAGTAATATAATCAGTTGCTCTGACCTTGTTTTCAACTGACATTACTCTTACAATTCACAAAATACCAGGACTGACATATGTTTGCCCAACATATCACTTCTTATTCTAAAGTACTCTGCTCTCTGTGCAGTACTTAAGACAGCCTCTGACTGGCTGCCAGTAGTAATACCTTGTCTAGCTTTTCCATGATGTACTTGTCCATAATATGCAGAGGGATAGGTTTCCTACTCTCCGCTGGGAGCCTGCACATTGCAGCAGGAGGTGATGCATTTGAACAGAGTGTCAGTTTTCCTAGGGGGGGGGTCAATGACAGCGTCCTCTCTATTGAAGTTGACCTTTAGCTTCTTTCAAGGGTCTCCGTGATCAGGATGGAAGGAAAGATGTACAGCAAAGAAGTAGGCAGACTGAAATCCTGTGTTAAATATAAAAGGAGCAACACAAAACACATGGCCACACATGACTCTGCCCAACATCATCCTGTCATTCTTGATGAGTGAGAGCTGAGCAGAAGAAGGAGCACAGCTCTACAGTTCTGCAAGCGGTGAAACACTGGAAGAAGTCCCACTGTTGCTGATGTCTCATAGTGGACGAGGTTTGGCAGTCAGTTACAGGTTCACCTGATGAAACAACACAGTAGAATGAGCGTGAAACAGAACCTTCAGTATTCAAAGAACTTGAGGACAGGATTTCTTTGCCTTGTTGCAGATGTTCTCTGTTCAAAAAGAAACAAAATGGGGAAAACCCACGCACAGAAAAGTACCACACCAACACACATTAAACATTAAAAAGTTCAAGAACAGAAAAGAGAAGAAAAAAAGAGAAGAACATTCAGGTACGTACATTCAAGACCTCGGGTCTACAGTAAGGACGGAAACCTAGTGTTGCCAGATTTGAGAGATTTTTTTTTTGTATGGATTCAGCCTGCTAGCTGTGGGCTAAACATGACTCCCGTTTATTAAATCTTTATTCGTGAACAGTAATATTACTACATTTCGAAAATACTACCATTGAGTCCACTTTAGCTCTCACGTGCCACTAGTGATGCAGCTGTTGTTTGTGTAAGAGAAAGACAGTTAGATGAAAGAGTGAGAAGCAGAGACAGAAAAAGAAAGTATGCGTAAGACAAAGAGAATGGGATCGAGAGTTAGAGGGGGGAGAGAGAGAGAGAGGTGTAATGGCAAAGCTGTCTCTCTCGGCTCTGGGGCCGGGTCATGTCAGTCTGATCTCATTATCCAGCACTTAGTCCTAGAACAAACAGCCAGTGGCCTCCTTCCTTCCCTCCATCGCTCCATCTCTCTCTCTCTCCATCCTTTCCTAACGACTAGCAGTGCTCATGTCCTAACAACTCGCTTGCCTCACTTACTGTCTAATGACTGCCACTCCTTATAGCCTGTGCTTCAAATCCCATTTATCTCCACTATTGTAGGCTCACATTCAGACCATTCTGTTTCTAATGCCTTGGGAGAGCACAGTGGTGAGAGAGTGAGCGAGGATGAGAGGGCTGGGCGAATAAGTTGGAGGGCTGGAGAAGGAAGGTACTGGGACCGGAGAGAGAGAGAGAGAACTTCCTTCTGACATAAGTCACAGTTTTTAGGTGTTTCTATCAATCTCAACCTCAAAATAGTCATGTGCTCGTTTCCTCCCTTTCCTTTCTCGCTTCATTTTATGCCCGTCCTCAAGCGGCAGGATATGTTTTGTGGATGATGATCTCCTTGCTCCTCTATTTTGATGTCATCCACTTTCATCCTCTTCCTTTCGTCTGTCCCTCTTTCCTCTCTGTCTTTGTCCTTAGTGTTAATGTGTTAGATGGAGGTCTTTCACCCGGCAAGCACCATTACAGTCATTTCCTCTGTAATGTGAATGACGGCGATCCATTATTTATCTCAGACTTGCTCATTACTCCCTAGCCCATTGCATACCCTTCCAGACAAGGCTCTCACAGCCACTCCAGACATTACTTTATTAAGTGGGCGAGGCTGTAGTGGGCTGTCATGAACAATGCTGTAATAATGCAGGTGGAATGCATGCAATGGTTAAGTTCATTATCAGAGAAGAGAACAAGATGGATTTCACTTTTACCCTGGAGTAAATTACTATATTCCCTGCTGGCTAGAAAAGGTCAGGATCCAGCAGATAAACTATATAAAGAATTTCTTTACAAGTCCTGTAATTTTGTGGGGAGAGCTAGAAGTGCAACTTAAGGAAACAGTTAAACATGTCATATTTAAACTATTGGAAACTCTTTTAAAAATGTACTTCTACATACATTACATTTAACATCAACTTGAAATAAAACAAAAAAAATCAAGATGTACTTAAACTTCATGTGCATACTTTGGCAAAATAGGCTATTAGCAGTGTACACTTAAAAACTCTAGGTATTTCACATGATGGTGTTAGACTCATTCGTCAGAGCCAGCTTTTCTAACAGATGCATTTTTATAGCATGGTGTCTGTCTTGCCTACAATGACCCCAAACCTTTCTTTTGGCATTTTTGTCTTTATTTGATGAAAGTAGTAACAGTAGTAAGAGGCAGACAGTAAACATGATAACCCTAATCAGACTGACTGAACCAGACATGTTGCAGTTGCACGGCATTGCTGAGCTGTTAACCTTGTAGCTTCATCTTGAAATAACAACTGACTGAACATGCTACTGCTCTGAAGACTTTTGCCTTGAACGTAGACCTACTGTACAGTTCTTCTGTTAAACTCCCTTAGTGAGATGTTAGTGTTGCACTGACTGAAGTGAATTTTAATGGTGATGCTACTATTTAGGGCAAAAAGTGAACATTCAGCACAAGCTATGAATCTTTGACCTGAGCCGAATAAAGTGATTCAAATCATAACAGTGATTTATGATTTCCACCTATAAAATGGAAGCTAGCTAGTCAGGCTAACTATACTGTACTTCTCGTTCATATTATTTCAGTTCCTTCTTTCACGTGTCCTCATACGGTGGTGGCAAACTGTACCATTACCAGCACTTTCATACAAGATTTATACTTATACCATCTCTGCCACTTATACCATCTCTGCCATATTGGCCATATGGCAGGTGATTTAGCTGCACCAGTGTCAAATAATCTTGCTATTTTTTCTATGTGAACAAGGTAAACATATTCATCTACAGAAATCTAACATTTGAATACATGAACTGCTATGTAGCGTGGTTCAAGTTGATATAATAAGGAAATGTGAAGAGAAATAGAGTTTCAGAAGCAGCGCTGCTGTTTTTGCTGTTTTATGATTAGAAACCCTCAATAAATAAAATCACATCTGATTAAATCCTTTTTTTACTTCAGAACGTGGAGAGGAAATGAACAAATGAACTGCAAATCAGAATAGTGAAGAGACAGTTTGATAAATTTCATACTGAATTGTAAGGTTTATGGAATGGTGCTTAATAAAGCATCTCATATAGACTGGTTTTTGTTATAACTGGTGAGAATGATAGGATATTAATGTCTTCTGAAACTAATAAATCTGCAGCACAGACATGACCTCTTTTGGCACTGAGCTGCATTACAGTGATAACGCCCTATGAAGCGGACTTGTATTTTTCTCTGTGCTGGGATTCATCTCCTTTCACTTATTTCCAACCTGATACTACGCATATTTTCCTCCCATATCACTCCTTCTCCCACCCCCTTTTCTCCCCTTCTCACACGGCTACATTCATACCTCCTCCTCTATAGCATACCTCCCCTTTTTCCTTGCTGTCTGCGACATCAAGTGAAGTAGGAGACGCGAGGGATACAGGAGTAAGGCTCCGTCTCTGCTGTCAGACAGGCCTCAGTCACACTCTCTAACCCTGTCTGCTGTGGAGGTATACACACATGGCAAATTAATCCCTATGCCCTGTCTGCCGCACATAGTGCTCATGTCAAAAGTAGTACGCTGTGTAGAGACTGGGGTGACATTTTCGAAAGACAGACACACTGTGGGAAGCCATTGCACTCAGAAACAACACATAGAGAGGAAGTGATGGAGAGCGGCAGGCCTAATGAATTGAGAGACTTAGAAAACAGGAGGAAGAAAGGGGATAACATAGGCAGGCTAATGAAGGGTAAACGAAGGGACACAAATAAAGAAGCTAATGAGACAGATGCATCAACCTGCTGTGACCTTTTCCTCTTTATCTAATCATGCATGCCTTATTATGGTCTTTTTATTCACTGTTTACCATTAATAATAGTTGTTGCTGTCTATTAGGGCCCCATGCAGCACTGACACAGATTACAACCTCCAATCAAAACCATTTGTTTTACTAACTCCCATTTCCCTCACTTATTCTCTTATCTATTGAATCTATTGATTGCATTCATCCCTGCTCCAACTCTCAAACTCTGCAGCAATAAGGTTTCTATGCACTTAAGATATATA
>JAUYWH010000002.1:6243208-6278741 GCA_034779795.1 Ctenopoma multispine
AGAAATGTGCTGAAGGTGAGGCTGGTGACTCATTCAGGTCAAAAAAACTGAAAAAAAAAATGCCTGGAAGCACCTGACCTGAGGGTTAACTCAGGTCCAGCATCAAATCTCACATCAGCTCAGTCGTCAATACTGGCCGGGGAGCAGGGCTACGTGCCAATATTTCTCACTGGTGTCATGCTGTTGAGATCATGGAAAACAAATGCCCTTTTCATTTGCCACGTGTTGTAGAACACTTCCTTCATGGACGACACAGCTATTTGAGTTAACCTCAAAATGTGTGTTTGAAAAGGGGGTTTAACATTATATTACAAGCGAAGCACACAAATGTTAACTGCACACATGCGATTCTGCAAACGAAGAGCGGAACTTGCAGCTTTTTCCCTTACCAATTTGTGAAACCTACACCAGATGTTCTACCACAGCTGGATCTGTGCTATCAGGTGCTTCAAATTGACCACACTTGATTTAATTGCTTGAATACTTTGTTATCTTCATCCAAATGTAGTTTCAGAAATCATTTTACAAGCTAACTAAATCATGCCGCCATATGCCTTGGTGTGTTTTCGCCAGCCTAGAATGATTGGAGCTCTTAAACAACAACAACTGCTGCTCTCCCCCCCTTGAGAACCTCACTTGATGGTGGGAACATGCTGCTGTTTTACAGCATAATGCTTTGCCATCAAAGATAGAGGGCCTCAACCAAATGACTAATGGCATTTTTACACAGCAGCACAATTATTAGTGTTTATCTCAGAGGCAGAGAAGACTGAATGGCTTGGTGATGTGGAGAGAAAAAAATACAAAATTCTGCCACGTTTCCTTGAAGGTTCTCAAAGAAAACACATCCCCTGAGAACCATTTAAAAGGTCCATACTGGAAAATGAAATTAAATGCTGGATTGTTTGATCTTTGAAAAAAGGTC
Source organism: Ctenopoma multispine (assembly GCA_034779795.1). Classification (NCBI taxonomy): domain Eukaryota; kingdom Metazoa; phylum Chordata; class Actinopteri; order Anabantiformes; family Anabantidae; genus Ctenopoma; species Ctenopoma multispine. The sequence goes on from JAUYWH010000002.1 coordinate 6,244,134, forward strand.
TGTTCTTTCTCGGGAGATATCTTCCTCCTACATGAGCACTGTGAGCAAAAGTAGACACCTTAGAACCAAAATTTCTTTTCAGGTCTATTACCTGACTGTTTGAGGGTGTTTTAGAGATGCTGTGTCTGAGAGAGAATGTGTGGAGCTACATCAAACCTCTCTTTACTAAGAGGTTGCAGTAGGGCAAGGCTATTTGTTACAGATGTTTTCAAAGCAACACAAATTTAGGCATCTCTTTATATAGCTTTTTTTTTGTTTGTTTGTTTTTCGCCTGCTTTCTCCCTTACATCTCACCTGGGAATTACTCTTTTATGAAAACAATGCCAGCAAAGGAAATGGTCTGTGCGTACACTACGAAGCTGTAGAAAATCTTATTAATGCCTCTGAAAGTGTTGGGTGAGCTTTGCATAGGGCTGGAGTTAATGCAAACATATCTAGGTGGTTTTTTCTATGTCACAGGAGCTGCTCTGTTATATTTTTTGTGGAAAGTGCAGATCCATGTAGTTTGAGAAAACAACAGGGTTTGGTTTAGGGGAAGGGGGAAAGGAAAAGTGGCAGGACTGCAGGGATCAGAGATCAAACCAATTGCCGGCAGTGAAAGAAGAAAGCAGAGAAGGGGGAAGAGGAGGGTTTGATGGAGAGAGTTACAGAAAAGTGCTCTTATACACAGCCGACAGGCCTCTCAGGTGTGAGGGAGGAAAGGACGACTGTCTATTTTCCAATCTCACTCCTGTCATGATCCCACTCTCCATCCAGGCTATTTAGGTTGTGCGTGAGGTATGTGTGTGATGGTATCTTCCAGCTTGCCCGGGGACATGATTCTGTGTTTCACAGCTAGATCAGCAGTAACAACCACTTCCACTACCAGAGCTGTCACATGCTGCCGCTAACAAAGCTGCAGCTCCCACTGCTAACACAGGTCACATTTAACAAGGATAACAGCGTGGATTGTAGCCATACTGTGCTTAATGTGTGTTTCACAGAAAAAAATAAAATCTAATTTCACATAGACTGTGTGTACAGTAATCACATACACACTTTTATACGTTTTTTTTTCCAAGCTTAGCGTTAGAGAGTGTTTAATAGTAAGTAAGAGCAAGAAAGCACTAAAACCTGTAAATTATTAAATGTATTAGGAATAAATTAAAATCAATAGCAATGAAAACAGAAATATAAGAAAAGCAAAACACTTGACGCATTCTGTTCTTGTACAATTTGTATTGATTTTACCATAAAAGTGAAATAATGATAGTTGGTTGCACTTATTTAGTTTCCACCTCCCCACTTTGGGCTAATCCTTAACTGGATGAAAATTAAATGGGGAATTGACAGCCATTATGTGGAAAGAAGTGGTTTTAGCCAGCTGAGGGTGTCTCTGAAAATCTCCAGCATTATGTATAAAAACAATTAAACATGCAATTAGTTTAGTGGTAAAGTGGGGAGCTATAAATACCCCTTAACACCTTAATGAATTTCAAACACAAATACTATTGTGCACTTAATAGATCTAGTCCTAATATATATTTTTTCGCTTTAACACCTGCTCTTTGCAATGTAAGCAGCAGAGAAAAGGATAAAGCATTTTTTTTATCCTGCCACCACTAGAGACAGATTATAATGAAAAGGAACATAAAAACAGGGAGGGGAGAGAGAGAGAAAGGACACACAACAGAGATAGTGTACTGTATACAGAGACAGACAGACAGACAGAAACAGAGACAGAGGAGGAAGAAGGACGTGCAGTCTTGTCCCCAGGGAGATGCTGGCCTTAATTATTCTAGTGTGGCTCATCAGTCTCCAGGCTGACCTGTGGCCTCCACATCCTTTCTCCTCGTGGACTGGGAATTATACATCGCAGCAGTGTTTGTCCATAGAATTAGTCTGACAGATTAATACCTAAACACCCACAGATCCTGCCAGGAGCCCACAGGGACCCTGCTGCCTGGGGAGCCCTGCCCAGAAAAAGAGAAAGATAGATGTACAGAGAAAATAAGGAGGTAAAGACTTTCTGTTCTCTTTCTTTGAGGCACAAGGAAGACTTTACCTGCTAGGTTTTTTCTATCTGATAATCTCAAAGCCCCAAAGGCTGCAACCAGGTTAAAGTTTCACTAAGAAAAGAGAGAAAGGGAGAAAAAGGAAAGAGAACCGTGAAAGGAGGAAATTGAGTGTAATGTGGATAGATGGGGTAATGTAAGGAGGCGAAAAGGAGGGATGAGAGGAGAGGCAAGCAAGACATGCAGGGACTGGCTAATTGGAACAACAGCAGCAGTACTCTATTCCTGAGTGACTAATTCTACGCCAGGAAGTATTGTTAGTGACATCTTCCACTCAGCGTAGTGCTTTTCAACTACAAATGTTAGGAATGGTGACAAAAACCCAGGAGGGGAAGTGTTTCATTACTTTATAATGGCTCAATAGAATGTGCACTCAACGGAAAAGGGAAATGTAGATTTTGGTAATGAAAAAGTGGATAAAAAAACATGCTTGAGTTTTAAGTGGGAAATCCAGCAACACACAGTGATTTCAAAGTGCAAAGTAGAACTGTGAGCATGAAAAACACTAACTTCAGAGAGGTATTGGCTTTGCAGATGTGGCTGTATCAACAGTGATTTTACAGAACTTTTGGTTATTTTTGTCAGTGTAGTGGTATTTGACTATAATGGCTAAAAGAAAAGAAAACTCAAACGATGCCTGGGTGGTTGTTGAAATTGAAGAGTTTTGTTGAGCTTTGATTATTTCTAGCTTTAACAAAGGGATTCTCAAAAACTACTTTAAATACATTATAGGAATTCAATTTCGGTTGTAGAAAACAGAAACACAGATTTCAGTAAAATGCATGCGAGATGCAGAAGTGTTTGACCTTTGTGTGTTTCTGATTGTTAGTCTTAATGCAAAGCAACGCTGAGCTGCAAAACAATGACGTGAATACAGTGCAGCTTCAACTTCACTCGAAATCAGTTGTGTGCCACGCTATAATGACGCACAATCGTTTCTTTAAATTCTCATTCTATGACTTATACAAACCAGTGAGCTGCAAGAATGAACAGTAAAAGTTCTATCAGATCTATTCACTGGCCTAGTGTTTTAATCTCAACAGTATGATGGACAAATGCAAAGTGGTTGCAATGAGACGTGATGTCATTCTGAGCATGGGCCTTTCTGCTTAACTGTGGTGACAAAGATATTACGTGGCATTATTGCTGTGTACAGAGGGCCAGCTATACCTGTTCTCTTCACAGAGGCCAGCTATTCAAGAGGAGACAATGGTGTCTGACTGGAGGACTGCTCTGTTGTAATTGAGTATTAATGAAGGTGGCAACGAGGGGAATGCCTGATGTCTGATCTGTTAGCAATGGCAGGGCCTCTGTGTGGTGCAGGCACTAGTGTCTCTGTGTTTTAGAGGATTTGGTTATCTATTATGTATGAAGGATTAGTCTCCTTCTGCTCCTTCCACCGGTGGGATATCAGCTCCTCTATAGCCTTGACTGCCAGGCTCCACACTTGTTTGCAGATTTAGAGCACCCACTGCTCCCTACCCCCCCACCCACTGAGTCCTGTTTAACCTTGACGACAGAGAGCCAGAAGACCTGCTAACGATCAAATCCTGGTGGGAATCACCACTCATAGTCTTTGATACATAACTGGTGGCTCAGGTGGTCTGGAATAGCGGAGGGTTAAGTGGTTGGTGCCAAAATGGAACACAGGCACGCACATACACGCACATACACGCACACACACACACACACACACACACACACACACACACATACACACACACACACACACACACACACACACACACACACACACACAAACAGAGGTATTGTCTGGCACACACACTCACATATACTGTATTCCTGCATATATGTACAATGAGTTTGCAGGGTTCAGCTGTTCACCGACAGCTTAGAAATGGCTTGTTTCATATGCATATAAATATTAATAAAAGATCCTCGATGGGCCACAGTCCGGCTATGCTCCTGTAATCTCTTACAATTGAAAGCCAAGGCTCATGAGATGAGAAGGAGAGGAGGTAGAGAAAGAAGGAGTGGGAAAGATAGACAGGAAAAGGGAAAGAAAGGGGGAGTATAAAAGGCCTTTGTGATTTATCATTCTGAAAATGTCTCAGATGTGGAGAAGGTCTGTAATCCATCAAGATCTCTTTTCTTATTAAATTCTTCAGGATACACTTTCCACTCCCTAAATGTGGTTCACTGTCCCTTTTGATTTGATGCATAAATAGATAAAAGACCAAGAACAAAGTGAAACACCCATGCCATGGGAGACAAAGTAAGGCTTATGGAATTATATTCATGCTACATGTACACCAATTCACTAATGCCACGCCGCTGATGATATACTGCAGCATAGACAAGTAATAAGGTGTATGGCACTGTTACGTGTCTGAGACAGTTTTCTTTTTATAAACCTTTCCCACTTTGAGTAAAAGTGTTGAATATTACATAGTTTATGAGCTTTTGAAAAGTATTTCCCATGCGTTTAGATGTGGGAAACTACTTACACAATCTTGCATTTTCACAAAAAGCTTAATTCAAAGATCACAAGGCGCAAAAGAACACATACTCTTCGTTCATAGTGTTAAAGTGTAATAGTGATGCCATTGACTTCAGAAGTTATGGACTCTTCTGTTCAAGAATATGCCCATAGATTGTCAAGTTTGATGTTTGACGCATCATTGTTGTGTCATGATGCTCATGATTTGATAAATCTGTTCTGTTGGCCCTCTTTCAGTGCAATTAGTAATTTCTTTAACTTACAGTTAAAGCTTTGCTCTGTGACCACATGCAACAGGGATGTTGGTAGATACTGAATACATATTGCTAATAAACAAAGTATTTTCCTTATGTACTTACCATGCTAGTGCAGTGAGTGTACTGTTGTGACAAGGCCATGATCCTTCACCAGCTTCCCAACCCTGCCAAATAATTTGAAAATATGATCATGCCACATGTACCTCTACAGTGCACAGGGCTCACAATAACAACACAGCTGGATGACAGACTTGATGAAAAAATGCATTTGAGGGTCATGAGGGCAGATTTTCACATATGTGAAAAAAGATAAATTGATCACATCAAGTTGATTTATTAGGTTGTTTGCATGAAACAATGTAACATCACATCGCTGCATTTCAATAATGATAACTGCAAATGGAGGGCAAGAAATTCTTTTTTTAGCTAGGAAGTACAATAACTATCCTTTAAAATGCTGGTTTGCATGGAGAAAGGAGCTTTCTTTTGAGTATCAAAAGCAGTTGTTTATAAGTGAAAAAAACAAAAATGATCCATGTGGGCAAACAGTTCATGTGAACCGTTGTCTGCAGTCAGGAAGAGTGGAGCCCGATCACACTGGTGTTTGCAGTGACCAGGCAAAGATAAGCTAAGTTGTAACATGGGTTGCAAAAATGTAATGTAATTGAATGTCTGTTGCTGGGTAATTCACAGGACTAAAAAGTCACTCACCATGGCAATAACAGGTACTTTGGAGCACGTTGGGCCCCAACTGCTAACAAAAAAAACACATATGCCTACAAACTCTCTCATGTTTTTTATCAGTAGTTAAAAGATACTTTTTTTTAGTTAAGTTGAAAAAAATCTCTTCTTCTCATAAAATCGAGACCACCTACAGCACAGTTTGTTATTTTCTGTTTATACCTTTCTGTCATGATACCGTCTAAACTATTGTAAAGGTTTTCCTCCATCTTGTCCATTCTGCTTTTCACTCCCTGCCCTCATCTGAATTTTGTGCGTCATAATAGTTATGTGATTGAATACGGTGTCACTGATGCAATGGATGATAATGCAATTTGATGTTTAAAGCCTTTGTATTTTTCCATTTACTCCTTCAAACAAGTGCTCTCAATAGTTATTATTTATTATTACTTGTAGCAAACCTATCTGGAGGAAAATATCATTTAAGATGTATTTACAGAGAGAGGAGAAAAAATATATAAAAGAGACAAGGGAAGAATAAATGAAACACAGAAGGAAAAGTGCATGGACACTGGCCAGCACCAGTGACTTTCTAATGAGGTAGTAGTTGCCATGGTGACAAGGCTTTATGAGACTCTACTAAAGAAGAGGCCTTGCCCTGTGCCAGTATAGTGTGTTTGTGTGTGTCTGTAGTACAGCCATGCTAGCCTGCCTCGCTATGTCCTCAGGCAGGCTTGAAGGCTGTGAGTCAGACTGAAGAAACCAGGCTGCGATAAGATGTTACCAGCACACTTCAGCTCAAATCCCTGCCCTTTCTCTGAGGCTCGGCTATAATACTATGTTCTGTAGCGCTCTTATTGTGCCTACAACATTGATGACCCTCATTTGGGTGGGTGGGGGAGTCTACATGGCCAATTACCTTCTTTACAATCCTCTCCTCCCATCCTTGGTTCTCTGACCAGCTTGATTTGACCAACCAAGCAGACCAAGTCGCAGCCTCTGTCTCTATGTGTTGTCCCTACGCCACAGCATTGAGTGGAAAATCAGGCAGGGGACCTCTGCCTAATGCTTCCCGATAGCTGTTAATTCAATAAGTGAGCGCCCTTGCCTTTACTTGCCCTTGTGGGCAGAGTAAACAGACAGAAAAATACATGAATAAAATGCTGAGAAGAGAGCAGAGAAGGAGTGGTGTTAGAGAAACACAACACCAGAGTCTCCTGTCTTATTTGAGTATTCACCTACTACCAGCAATCAAGTCACATAAAGCACTATAATTAGTATTTGTGTAGTTGTCGTTGTTGGCCACCCAGCATCAAAATCAGTGTACAGCTATGCACATTTATCCATATTTCTGTTAGTGTGTCTGTTCATGTGTGTGTGTGTGTGTGTGTGTGTGTGTGAAATGTCAAGAAAGAGACCACAGAGTTGTGTAAATGAGGCTAGATTTATCTTTACATGTCCTTATTTCTCCTATACCCCCTGTTTGGATGAATTAGTTAAAGAACTTCATCTTTGCTGTAGCACTGCCCCTAAGGTTTTGCAGGGTCCCACAAGCAATAGATAAAGTAGAGGTAAAGGGCCCCTCCCTGCAAATGTAGTACTATGTGGCTGTTTGTCTGCAGTTCAGATTTGTTATTTTCAGATGTTCAGATTACCAGAAGGCAGATGCAGGTGAGAGCAGTGGGACACTACTTCAAGCTCATGTTTAACTGAAAAAAAAAAGACTGTGTTGCCTTTAAAATTAATTTTACAGTTTTTAGTTTTGGCTTACTGTATTGTTCAACTAAGATATTTTTTTTTTAATAAGGGAGAACAGGATACATGTAAATGTGTTGAAAATGAAGCAGGTAAACATATGTATGTATATGACTTTAGCCAATTTTGAAATACTGTGGATGTTTTCATATATAAAATTAAGTCAGTGTTAGCTGCAACATTAATATGTAAATGTACCTATACTGTAAGCTAAGCTTTCAAAATAGAATTAGGATAGGATTCTTTTCTTGTAATTCCTTTTCTTTTCTTTTGGCAGCTGATTTTAAAACCACAAAGTAGTCTTATATTGCTATGCAATAACTGCTATATAACTTTAAACACAAGTACACCTGCATTAATTACTTGTTTTGGCCAACATTAGCATTGCAATCATTAGTATCATAGATAGAGTAACATTAGAACAAATCTAGAGTCATACTGAAGCTTCTGTTGGAAACAATGATGAAAAAAGTGAGAGATTTATCTGTCAAAATCCATATCACTGCCACAGTCACCTGTGTATTGCTGAACAGGTTTTTCTGTAATATAATACTAAGGTGCCCAATGTATAATTTAGTTCGGGGAAATGTAACCACACAATTTTTTTCTAACATTGCTCATCTTCCCAAATCCTGGAGAAAACATGTGGGCGCCTGCCCCTTGATATTTTACTGGTGTCTCCGTCTAGCTGTGTGACAGGCTTTTTATTCAGATAGCTGCTGCTGGCGCTGTTCTGAGAGCAAGAAGATCGGCATGTCATACAGGGGGGTTCACAAGCAAGTCATCTCTGAAATCCAGCAGACAAGCACTCATCAATTAGCCTGCTCTTAGATGATAACGTAGCTGCTTTCACTAGCTGTTCTATCACACTCCATTTAATTTACAAGAGGTGGCATACACTGTCTCGGTTAAAAACAGTATAATGAAAGCAACAAGGACTCATCCTGTCATCGTGTCATATTGTCTTAGGTATTACCATAGTAGATCTTTAAATATTAAACTCAGACTTGTATGCTAAGTCCATGAGAAAGCATTTACAGCCATCGTTCTGTGTGCACTTAGTGGATTCCTGGATTAAGGGAACGTGCCACTCGGAAAAGTGCTTAAACAGATTAAGCAGATGCAGTAGATGAGTTTTAGCCCAAAGAGAATAAAGGAGGTTCTAAGATCTGCTTATGTAAGACTCATAGGTTCTAAGATCAAATTCCTCTCAGCCATATACAGTACATAGGTTTGAGAAGGGAATACTGAGAAGAACTCTGAGGCGTCTTTTATTGCCCTTCATAAGACTCGTAGAGTGTGGGACCTTCCCGTTCTTCCACACAAACAGATCCATCTGACATGACAGACCTTAACCCCTGAGGGCCCACTTAACTCAAAAACACATTAATTGAATCTGGCCCTTGTGAAAGCACTAGAAAAACCCCAATGCAATCCAGTATAGAAAATTGCGGATTTGGGGCAAAAGAGAATGCCTGTCATGGGTTGAGATTTGATGTGTTTTGAAGCCGATGAAGCGGAGGACTGTGATGTGTGTGCCTCAGATCATTAGGCTGAATCAGCTGAGATTCATCTGAAAACACAGCTTTATGGGACAATTCTCGCAGCTAGCTGGTTACATTTCATTGTCTCTGTTTCCGCTGTCTGTCTCATCTCTCCTCTCGCGCAGCCTGCTGCAGGTAATGGAGAGGTATTGTGAGAATATTTCTTGTATCCATGTTCCTTCTGGGATCTCCATAGAGATAAAGTTGACCTCTTGGTATGTAATCATCCTCCTCCACTTCGCAGGTGAGGGAGGTAAGGCCAAGGATCTCTGAGAACATGGAGTGAGCATGTAATCACGTGCACACACATACACACAAAGAGAAAAATTACACAAAAAGCAAACGCACAACTCTGGGCAAACACATTCCTTCCATTCACCTCAATATAACCCCTGTGTTTACTCCCAAGAAAAACATTTTCACTCTGTCTCGCACTGTGTAAGGATTAATTCACTGGATAGAGGCTGATAGTAGAGACCTACAGAAATCTGGGGCTCCTCCTTTTACAAATGTCAGATAAAGTCATCATCATCATTTTATTACACAAAGCCGATTACTCCTCCAGCCAGGCGCGTGTGGGGATAAAAGTGGGGATCGGGTGGAGAGCCCTGACACAAATTGGATTTCTGCACTCCTATATCCTTAAATATAGATTTATTATCCATTAACACACCAGTATTCCTAGCTAGTTGCAACATGGGGATTTATTCTAATGAATAGAAATCATGCAGTACATAGAAATGTGTAATTTACTTTCTGGGGCGTTATTGAATTTGGAGCAGAAAAAAATGTAAATGAGACAAAAGGTGCAAGAAACATTTTTTTTTTTTTTTGAGTCTGAGTAATTTTGTCACAATCCACTGTAGTGCATCAGAATCCAACTATTGCATGAACTTGAATATTATCTTTTCAGAATAGCAGAAAAAAACATTTATTAAGCTTGAATGACTGACAGATAGCATACCACCAAGTTCACACGTGTTATTAGTGAAGATGCTTTTTTAAATACAAACCTCTGTAATACTCTAAATGAGTCAGAGCATGTTTCTCATTTGCAAGTGAACATGCATACACTGTACATATGTTCAAGTGTGTTTTTGTGTGCGTACGGCTGTAACAGTGCCTGCGTGTGTGATTATTCCTATATCTCCACGAGACTGTGCATGTATTGAGGGTCAGAGTTTGTTTCTCTCCCTGGCTGGTTGCTGTTGGCAGGATTAGCGACAGGACAAGATGTTCAGTAAAAGCCCCAAGTTAGCTACGCCAAACATTGCATAATGCTCCATTTAGCACAGCACAAATTTGAGGATTTACTGTCAGATCTCTGACCTATCTGTAGGCCCTTTCTGGATGGATCAACCTACAATGCCTTTTAGCAGATGGATAATGTTTGTGGTGATTTTCCTTGGCTTAATGGCTGAAATATGTTTTTTTGGCCTCGCCTGTGAGCTGTTGTTTCTGTTTGTAGCACAGTTGACAGACGAACCAGTGGCGGCTTGTTCAAGCTTATAAATTTCAACAACTGCTATGCGGAATCGTTTTATGCCTGTGTATATGCTTTACACGGCTCGGTGTAAACACATAAGGGCTGCTTCGTAACAGCACAGAACAGTATGCATGTGAACAAGCTTACACGTCTACCTCTGAGAAATATGCAACATATGTCATTCATCGTTCGACATGAATCATAGATGTGCGAGGAGTGAAACTGAAAGACAGACTGTTCACTCACTCTCAATCACTTGATAGTAGAAACTAATGTCTGACTCTCTGACTGTCTCCGCGGTGCTGTGCAAAGTCATAGGCAGAGGGAAGAGGTGTAGTTGAGCAATAATTCAAAAGTGTAACCTCGGGCTATCTGAGGACTGTGCAAACACCAGGGCCTATCGGGCTCAGCAGAGTCAGCACTGAGGCATGCTGGAGGAAAAAGGTGATTTTCTGTATTTCCTCGCAGAGAGTAGATGTGTAATTCTTACATAAAAAGATATTTCTAATGGATACATTTTGTACTACAGAGTGTGTGTGTTTTGTGCACTTGTAAAGAAAACCGTTACGCTGGACTTACATTCACAGTCATTTGCTTTCACTGTTTTTCTTTTACCTTGTCTTGTCTTCACTTCCTGTACTCTCATCACTCTCACCACTCTTACCATTTCTCCCTTCTGTCTTTCTTAGAACTACAGTTTCAGTTTATCACTCCTGTTACTCGTTCTGCCAAATTGTCCTCCTCACACTTTATTCTATCCCCGGGTACGTGGCTTTCACTTGTCCACTGCTGTGCTTGTCACTCTCACCATTCCTCTCCCTCCCTTCCTGAGATGACTCTAAGTCATCTTCACATAGAACTACTCTCATCTCCTCTCTCCCCATTCCAACCATCTCTTTATTGACTTCTACTTGTCCTCCCATCCATCCTTTCCATCTCTCCAGGCTTTTAGAGTGAATGATACAGATAGATGCTCTCTGCACTCTTTCCCAAAGCTCTCACACACAATCAACAGCTCCTGCACTCAGCAGTCTACCTCTCATCTCCCTCTCTGTAACTCTCTGTCTCTCTCTCTCACACACACACACACACACACACACACACACTCAAACCCTGCGCAGGTCTCTTTACACCTGGTCCATCTCAGATCTGAGCACAGGTTGATACAATGGGGGCATCAAAACACTTCACTTGTTTTCATGAGCACTGGCTATAGGGGAAAGAGCTTTACCTCCATTCTTTTGATAGAAACATAGATTGAATAATTCACACTAAAATATAAACTGCTACTATAGGTGAAGAAATATATTTTTGGCATTTCTCATGATATGATCAACACTGCTCATTCTTTATTAAAGTATATTTTGCTGTGGTTGAAGGTCTTTTATTTCAGTAGAAGTAGAAAAACCACATTGTTAAAACTGGGAATTAAAACTTAAATACATGGATACAAATGCTTCTTCAGTAAGTGTAAAAATGTCAGAATAATTTACGTAACATAGCAAAGTTAATTTTCCTGGGAGTAATATAATAATCATGGGTCCTCATTATACTCTTACATGTATGTGTAAGTAGTATTTCAAATATGAACTGAGGTTGAGTCAAAATCTATATATGAAATTGAAGTGGACTGACTTGAAGAGGAAAGTCTGTGGGTGGAAGGTCTAATTATTATTGCAGAAACATGTCCAATCATAACCATATGTTCCAAAAGTAGTGTCATCACTATGTATAGACATTTTTGATTCATATAATTAATATTGTCATTATTTCTAATATTTATTGCTAGTGTTTCTATAGCTACAGTTACAGAGGCAGCGGAGAGCAGCATTTGGCCAAAGGTATATATAATTACAAATATTTGAAAAATGTTCCAACCACTCACTTTCGTGCTAGAGCCCCTAATTAAACCTGTCTGGAAGCTTAAAAGCATTTTGTAAGTAATAATATGGAAAATAACTGGTCACATAAATGTAGCGGAGAAAAGCTTTTCTCTCTGCAATATAGTGAAATTGACATATAAATGTATAAAACTGTAGCGAAGGACAAATACAATTCAATGTCCATGAAGATTATAGTGTTCAGCTTTTACTGAGACTGTATCAGAAAGATAATTATAACATTTGTGGTACATTTTCACAGCAATATATCCTGTGTTGTGTTTGATCATATTATACTGTGCTTGTGTTTACTGTGTTCACTGTTTCAAAGTGTGTCTTGAAATTTCATTACACGTGCAGGAGGTGTTTTGTACAAATTGTATTCTCTTAACTTTTATTGTTAGATGAGGAGAATGAAAGACAACATGAAACATTCAAACCTTAGTTTTGTGTATGTTCTGCTTTCTATAATACAAATTATGCATTTCACAATGTTGCTCCTGTATCTTATCACTTTGCATTGGGCATAACCTTTAACAGTCTTGGAAATCTATTTGTATGCAGCATTATACCAAATTATTACGGCGTGATTCTTTTTGTATTGATCATGTTTGGTATTCTGAAGCAAGAGGTCAGATGACATTATACTGATTAAGAAAGGTCTGCTTTGGATTTCTGTTTCCCACGCGGCTAAGCCAAAAGATGAGACTATAACATGTCCTGTAAAAAAGGCATTATCTCTCTTCCTTTCGCTCTCTCTCTCACACATGGATATATATGTGCACAAATATGCGCACTTCCTGCTTTACACCTCCTGTAAGCTCCTGTGGTATACGCATCAGGCTGTGATGATGAATGAGCCCTCTCTCTTTTACAGTGTGATAAAGCCCGCCCCCCCCGTCTGGGCTTAGATAGGAAGGTTATTGTTGTAACAACGTAACCTTTTATTTCATCTGCTGTAAAAATAAATCAATTAAGAGCTAGGTAGAATCCTGCTTGCTTTGAGCACAACTAATCACATTTTGCTCACCCACACTTGAGTCTTTTTGTCCTATTTTTTTTCCTCAGTGCATTTTTTTTTCTTTTAATTCCATCTTTTCAAGTCTTTCCCATTCTTTTCTTCTCTCCCTTTCTGTTTAATTTGTGACAGCAGGAGCAGTCAGAGCTCCCATTTAACCCTACGCCTGCAGCTTTAATAGCTTTAATCACTGCCTTCACCATGGCAACCTGTCTGGACAACTAGTCAAATCCCACCTGTGTATTTTCTGTGTATAGCCACCTCCAATTGCTAACAGCTTTATGGAAAAACACACTTAAAACAGATTTTGTAATGGGAAAGGAGCAAACACTGAAGTAAACAATGAATTAAAGAGTTGAGAAAGAATAATCTGAAAAAAGGAACCGATGAAACGTCTCTAAGGACATTCATCAGTTTCAATCCTATTCACAATAACATGAATTTTACACAACTTCACACTTTGTACCCACAAATGATGGGAATAATCCTCAGCAGAGTCATTGGAGAAGAAGTGAAGGACAAATTCCAATTATCAGGAAGCAGAAGATACATACTTGCTTCCCAGTAGTCTATCAATTTGTACAGTTTTTAAGGACACATACTGTGTACCAAAATACTGTAGAATTCCAATTTCTGCATCCATCCTGTACTGTATTTATCTACTCCATTAGTGCTGTGGCTGTCCTCTTGAAAATAAGTGCTCTACTATCCTCAAAATACAAAATTTCTTCTTGAAAGCTTCTAACCTCTCTTTACCAAAAAAACTTTATCTTTGACCAAAAAAGAAAAGAAAAACAATACAGAAATGTTTTCCTTTAAAATACAATATTTTTTAGATAACAGAGAAAAGATTTTTGGATCAACTATTATATCTCTTATTATGGAAAATTGTATTGTCATAAAACGTACGTATGTCAAATATTTCCATTTACATAAAACAACCTTTGATAATGAAGCCAGCTGATGCTGATGCTGGTGATGCGTCAAGACCATACATCCATGGTCACAACCAACGGTGTCCAATACATGCAAGATACATCATGGACTCAGGATGTGACTTCTCTGACGGGTCAGAACAGGGAACCTCGCTTGAAAACCTTTTGAAGGGAATACGTACAGATACTATCACTACTTACTGTAGCTTTAATACAAATACAGTATATATAAGAATTGAGCTTGACAATCAGAAGTTTGGACATATTAATTCTCTTGTTGAGAGTTGACACAAAAAGGTTGATACAAAACAACAATTCCAGTCAACAGCTTAGGTTATTACACAGGCTTAAAATCTAATTTGGCCGAGACACATAGATGATTTTAGTACAGATTAAACAAGCCTGTTACCATTGGACAGAGCAAACCTTTTCACTCCTGTTTTTAATCTTAATGCTAAACTAAGCCTCCTGTTTAGAAATTATAAAAGTCATCAGTTTTCTCATCTAATTCTGAAATATTAGCAAACAAATGCATTTTCTAAAATGTCTGTTTCCTTAAAATGTTCATAGTAATTTTCATTTCACAGTTAATTGAAAAGATCACTGCTCCCCTCCAACAGCCATAACCATGGCCTTTTAAAAGACAATCTACCTGAGATAATGTTTTCTACTTGTCTACTTATAACACGCTCGTTGAGGACACAAACAAAGCAACCTCATGGAGAATTATTAAGAATTATTGCAGGAGTACAGCTGTGACCCTGATGTTGTTCTAATTAGCAAGTACCTGTATCACTCCTCCACTTTTTCCTTCACTTCCCTGCACCTTGGCACCTCATGCCATCTACGCACAATATACTTGGTAACCTCTCTCCTTTTTTCTTCTCTCTATTCTGTGTTGAAGTGTGATAAGAAGTCAAATCAAGCAAAGTCTTCTATTCTTTTGTAAGAAGACAACTATAATCTATAAATTCCGTTATTTCCTGTTGTCTCCTCACCACGATCCACATTCTTTGTATTTTTGTGTTGTTTGATTTTTCACCATGACAAAGAAACTGAGCAAACATCTGATTAAACCCAGCTGGTAATGTTTCTGACCTCCCCTCTGCACAGTTCTGCATTTCTATGCATCATTCCATCTTGCTTTGTTCCATGCAGGAAAATCTTCCTCTCCCCACCTTAATTCTCCATGCTTTCCCTGCGTGCTTGGCCCCTGCTTCACTGTCACTGGTGCACTCGCCAATTTCCTCCCTGCTCTCTCTCCTCACCATCTCTGTCACTACATTCCTCTGCCCATATCTCCCGGAGGGTAGGAGGAAAAAGAAGTTTTAATTGGGTGAACACGTCTTAGCTTCAGGGGAACCAGAGATGGCGTGCTGACACATGGCCGCTACTTAGGTTCCCTGACCCAGCTGAGGAATGTGGCGATCAGGGCGGGAGAGCCTCATCTCACCCATTCCCTGGAGGCCCTGGCACTGCGGCCTCGGCATGGTTCCCAGATCTCTCCGTCTTGCTTGTGTCAGTGTTACAGTACAGATTCCCATCAGCAGCAGTAATGGTGGTCTAATAGGGCACTGCAGTCTTGTCTGTGGACGGTAATGAGGACGGCTGCCAGCGCAGCACAGTCGCCCCTTGCTTTCCACTGCATGCTCGTGTGCCTGCCTGTCTTGGACACTTTCATCACGGAGGGAGCAATCCCCACCACACGCTCACCCCTCCCAACAACCCCCATTTTTGCTCTCACTTCCTATCTTACACAAAAACTGTTCCAGACTAATTCTATCAGTCACCCTGAGACTGTATTACATAAGCAGAGTCAAAAACTCTGTTGGAGTTTGGCCTTGGGGTAAGTCTGTTTGCTCTACCTCAGATACCCTATAGTGATAGTCAAGGGGAGGGGGGGCAATTACATTCTAACCTGCAGCACTGTAGAAGAGTACTTATATTTCCCGTTTCATCTTTTCCTCTGTCTTTTTCTTGTTCGTGCTCAGTCTCTATCTGTCTTCATTAGCATCACAGTACAGCTGTATTTATCGTTCTTGGAGAGGATCAGTGGCCTGCCTAAGGGCTGGTTTGATGAAGAAAGCTCATGCACCGATTCCATGAGGTTCTGGACGTGACACGAATTGATGCATATACAAGACCCTAGGGTACTGGATCTAATGAGGACACTGGTCTCGAGCAAGGTTACCATAACAAACTTAGCTCAGCATGTGTGTACAGCTGCACACAGCTTCCACGCTGTCCGTATCAAGTGAAAAGGCCCTTTGAAGCAGTAAAGGTACCATTAGCTTGGCCTGCAATCTGCCGGTGAGGAAACGATGGCAAAAGGCAAAAGAAGGATGAGGTGAGCAAGATCAAGAGATGTATAAGCAGTGCTTTCATCTCAGGGTTTTCAGGTATCTTCAACATTCTGTTCACGTCAAAGGCTATTGGCAGAGGCCTTTATGCACACACCAACTTGCTGGCTCAATTATGAAACCCAAACATCAAAGCTGTGGGTTTTTCTTTCCTTGACAGCTGACTGAAATGATACAAAGCAATCTCCTGTTCCTGATTGGAAAGGTGCTGGCGCCTGATTTGCATGGAAAAATATGTATAGCATTCTTTTCGGCTAGTTCACACTTTTATGGTTTTGAACTGAGTATGATTTCTCTAAATATAAACAAACACGGAAAGACAAAGTAACCAGCAATATGAATTTCTAGTGCAATGTCTGTAGTTCCACAACCTACAATTGCTGACATCTAAAAACAAAAAACCTAAAACTCTTTAATCACTTGAAACTACGTAAACCATGCTCTCAGCTTCATCATTCTTTAACTGAGTCTGTTAATTGCTCCTCTAATGTCTTCTCTTGGACCTAAAACTGGCACTGTGGGAGACAGAGGCCACGGCTATCTTATGTCACCCTGTTCGGAAGACACAGAACTGGACAGGGAAATGCAACCCCACTGACCTAACAGCTGGAGGCTGAACAAACTCATCAGCCTTAAGGGTCAGCTCGGTCTGACAGCAAGCAGAACGTATGCGTTAACTAAAAGCAATTATAATTTCCTCCTTAGTCTACAGGGTACTTAAGAGTCATTAGTCTGAAGATGAACTTAAACATCCCTCTGGAATGTAATCATTATTGTGGGTATTGTGTAGTGAAGCAAAATGAAATGTGTGTATTTATACTGTTCTTCTTGACCTTTAGGTGATACAGAGATGGACCTGGCTACAGGCAGAACACTGAAACATCTTTCCCAGAACAGTAGATATTTTTTTGCCTACTCTGTTACCACCTTTTCTCAACAAGTGCGCTTTGGGGCATTTGCTCAAGTTGAAATGCTTCTCTAACTCAGAAATAGATGCAGAGCTTCAGTGTTTATTCAGTACGTCTACCACCTGCAATGCTTTAGCGCGATGATCAAGTCATTTCCTCTCAGCGAATGATTAAAATGCAGCGCACAAAGTTTGGCCAGAAATGTCAAAGTGCTTGTTCTGTTCCTGCTCCATAACTACTGTGTTATATCTGACCTTTTCCCTCCATCACTGTCACCGCCACTCATGTCTCAGTATCAAGCAGGCATTCTACACCTGGAGGACCGACAGACTGAACAGCAAGACGGCATGTTGACAAACCGAGGGGAAACAACCTTTTGAATGAAGATCAAACTGCCATTTTATGTTGTCGGCGCTGATTTATCAAAGTCCTGTTAGTGGAAACTGACAAGTGCTAGACATGCTATTACCTTGCAAATTGTTGATGCTGATTTGAGATATAAATAAAAGTAAGTTGCTTTTTTATAGATTTCAATACATTTGTATGCTGCTACATATTATTATGAAGCATAAGGTAAATATTGGATTGAAAGTATAAATTCAGAACCAGATATAAGCCAAACACAGCACTTTACAATTGTTCTATCAACATTTTAATGTAACACAATTGTTTTGCATTTATATCAACTTGTGCAACTGGGAAAAAAAGTGCAGTTTTTAGCAACTCAGTGGTTTACATGGAGCACAAAGTAGAGAGAACGTAGAGTCCTGCGATGTGTGCTGCTTGCATCAGCTTTGATTTTATTTGATCATAGAAAGTAATCAATAGCACATCACAATCTTCCCCTATTAATCTCAGATTTAAATCAATTCAGTTTGTATTCCCGCACAAACTCAGGTAACAAGATTCTCCACACAATGGTAGGTACACACTAACTGCACAATTACCCATTCAGCACAAGGCACTCACTCACAGATATAAACGAGCTGTCAGAAAGCCACAAGAAAACTAATTGGATTGAGAAAAAAATGAACAAGCATTTTGTCGTTTGGTCAATACTAACAGCATGGATTGGGACTTTTACATAAAATCTACTTAGACTTTGACAATAGCTAAGTGATGCAGCCTTTGGGAGTAAATACAATCTTTGTTGTTTTGCTTTGCCTCCTGGCTCCGTTTTAAGTAAACATATTTTCAAGTGCAAGCCTTAAAAAATGAAAAGGGTGGAGGTCCCACAAAGCTTCTTGATTGAAATGGGTAGAAAGCAAATGTAATCATTACAGTCTTAACTCATGAATCACACTCACACACACACACACACACACACACACACACACACACACACACATACTAAGGATTCTCCAAGACAAAGTCAAGTAGCTCTCATAGTCAACGCATGCTCTATCTCAAAAGGCTCAAAGCTTTTGTTAAAAGTAAAGAGAATAACAATCTGACCTGATGACACTTCTGAGACACAGAGACAGAGGTGAAGAGAGACACATTCAACATGTAGCCTTAACCTATGTCTGTTTGTACATAACCACTTTAGTGTAGGAAATAAGCAAACAATGAACATGACCCTTCAATTAAATTTGTGTCACTTTCTACTGCAGTATCTATTAAGCACATCACAAGTCATGTAGTTATTCTTTGTCTTTGCCAAATATGAACAAAATTCAAAAGTTAATCTCTTCAGGATTAGTCCAGGGTTTGTGTCCACGAGGGTTTAGGTTGAACAATAGAGCTATTTATATACTTACAGTATGAATTTGCAAGCTGCATTAACTGACTAACAAAAAACATAGACGCATAATCAGCGTACATTGTTTTTTTTTATAGTGAACTTGTTAGCAAATGGCTACTTATTTACCCAGTCAACAAAGACAGCCAACAGACAACATTAATGTTTACTTGGAGTCATGTTACTGTCACATGTAAATCTAATATTTAGTTTGTTATAATATTGACCATCTCCTACAAAACATTCCACAGTCTTCACAGTAAATCTACACTTCACAAGTGACACATTTCATATTACACATAGCCTTCTGATCCACTGTTTAATACAACATATTGATTAATGTAGCTTTGAAATAAAAAAAACAAACAAAGATCTAGTTCAGATAATTCAATAATAACTATAATTCAATGCATTACTGTCAATCTGCCTTCAAATCTCATTAACACAAATGCCTGATTGTCTTGCAGATACAGTACTTTTTAAATTGTTAAAGCAAACCTAGAATGAGGTGCAGCTAACACAGGGTAAAAAACACCAACTTTATAATACAGAGTTATAAAAAGTATACTGGGTTTCTCAGGCAGTTAAAAACTTTTTCCTGGATTCTTGCTGTGGTTTGATTCATTCATCTGATGCATTTGACGTCAAACCCCTTTGGCTAAGAAAGTGACAAAGGAGGACTGTTGGAGGGTTAAATCAAAACAACTTCACTCCTGTGGAGAAGTTCCTAGTGTCTTAGCAATTTTTCAAACAGTCACACACTAAGACCCTT
This sequence comes from Ctenopoma multispine, assembly GCA_034779795.1. Taxonomy (NCBI): domain Eukaryota; kingdom Metazoa; phylum Chordata; class Actinopteri; order Anabantiformes; family Anabantidae; genus Ctenopoma; species Ctenopoma multispine. Next base: position 6,263,986 of record JAUYWH010000002.1, read on the forward strand.
GTTCATAAGCTATTATCAGCCAGTCAGAGTTGCATCTGAGGTGTTGCGAGTCTAAAGCCTATTCACAAATGTGCAACTCTTCTATTAGTCACCTGGGGTTCACCATTGGCTACATAACTACTACACACTCTATATATGAACTTAATATACAATAGCATATAGACAAAAACAAAAACTGTTCCACACACACACACACGCGCGCGCACTTACACATTTAGTAGCAGGTGCTCTCTGTTGGATGTGGATGAAGACAGATGAGCGGTGATCATTCTCATTAGAGCAGTGATGAGCTCCTGTGAAGACATACACCTGGACCAGTACACACCTGGGGAGACAAAAAGACGTGTGTGTGTGTATGTGTGTGTGTGTGTGTGTGCAAGAAAGACAAGAACATATTAGACTGGCAAACACACAGAAATGAAAAAGAGGGAAGGTGAGAAAGGCTGACTGGGATACACCCATCAGATAGATGCACACGGAGATAAAAAAAAAAAAAGTCTCTATCAAACTGTATTTCTAGAAGACAACCCACTGACGAGTCAGTCAGTCCAATTCATTTTTCTCACTATTACAAAATACGTTTCTTATCAGTATCACTAGATACACCTTCATCCTACAACCTGCAGACTGTCTCTCTACAGGGATAAACGCACATGCACTCGATTTATCTCTGATGAGCCTCTCTGTGTACGACTCTTGACTGCAGGAAAACTCGCTGCGAAACCCTACTTAATGCACCGCATTGTGTCTGCAGTATAATAGACGTGGTATGCATGGATGTTTGTTTCTCTAGCAAGGACATTTATTTACTCGCACTGTCTGAGTCGGAGCTTTACATTAAAACATAACATTACAGGTCAGCCGTGGTATTAAATATATCATTTACAGTATCACCACAGAATCCAATTATACAGTGGCTGTTCAAATGTGTGTTTGAACCTGGAGACCCACATGCTTTCTCTCTATTTGAAGTGACATCCAACAGGAGCATTGTTATAGTAGCTGTATCAGTATACGTATGTAGTTTGCAGGAGGCAGATTTACAATTCTGCTTCCCCCTCGCAAGCTACATCATATTTTTGTGTGCATGTGCGTTTAATAAGCGTGGGCGGGACAAGGTCAGATAAGGAGTGACCTAAATGGTTTGTTGATTGACGGATGCTGTCATCCAGTTCCATTAGCTTTTGTTCCTACACACCTTGGCGGTTGCTAATTTAATCTCTGCTCTGATAGAATGTAATTTGGTTAAAACGGGCTCCTTATTAATATTTCCAGTATCATTTTCAGCCACTGATGGGCAGAGGAACTTTCATTACAGAGAGAAATTACAGAGCAAAGATGGCATGTAAATGGGATGATGGTGGATGGGACTGTACAGAGATGTATTGGACCTTAGATGGAATAGTTGACACTGTTAACTTTAATCAGTAGCATCTATGCAGAAGCAACTCTCTCTCTCTCTCTCTCTCTCACACACACACACACACACACACACACACACACACACACACACACACACATTGCCTGCATGTGCAGAAAATCATTTACACTAATTGCAGACAGCAACAGACACCCCCCCACTCACACACAAACACAAACATATACACAATTCCCTTATATTAATACACAATCTATAGACTGGGGGATGCCTGACAACCATTTAGCTGTCAACAAACATAATAAGCACCATAACAACAGAACATAATCCAAAAGGCTAAGGATTCCCAGAAGAGAAAAAAAATATCACCCACTCTCCCAGATAAATCTTTTCTCTCTTTCTCTCCTTCTATAGGCCTAAGCTATTGGACCGCCTTCTTCTCTCTGTGCTACCTCCTTCTCCTCCTCCTCTCTTTGTCTCTCCGTCTGAGCTTCTTAGTGCAGACAGAAAAGCGGAAACACCAATTTAATGCCTGGCATGTCACATCTGCACATTACACTACATACATACAAACCACTATTGTGTATCATGCTAGCTAGCAGAAAGTCTATGATTGCACTCCGGTGTGTGAGTATGCGTTTGTATTTGCATATAGCATGGTATTCAAAGGAAACAGCAGTGAAGGGAGTAATATTTGGCAAGCACAGCTGCACTTGTGATGCCCCTTGCCAGTCTTTGTGCTAATTTTTCAACCCTCTTTTCTTAAGCTCTAAAACTGATTTTGAGTTGGCCACCAGAGAGAAGAATGAATTTTTAGCAGGTAATCACTAATTTCTGACAGATTAAATTTAGCAAGTAGTTCTCCAATGTCGGGTATATAGCTCTGGAATTGCTTCTGCTTTAATTTCCTGGTGTAATACTTTTATTCACTCATGCGCTCCACATCTGTGCCTCCTGCTTCCTTCCTAACCTCAGGCTACATCCCAAGCCCTCCCATCTGCTCAGCTCCCTGTCCAAGCTTCTTCTCTGCTCCCTACTCTCACCTCCATGTCCTAACCACACCTCTGCTCCCTGTCCACCTCTTTTCATTTTCATTTCTCTCTCCGTTTTCCCCTCTCTACTTCCCTGCCCCAGGCCACCCCTCTCCTTCAGTCTCATCCAGCCTTTCGGGATAAAGAGAATATAGAGGATCAGTTCTGCTCAGTGACCTTTGGAGGTGGCCTTCAATCTAAAGGTATGGCAGGGGAGGTAGAGCTTAGAGAGATTTACTGGGGTTACCTATGGGAGAAGGAAGAGATTTCTCCCCGTCAATACTCTGGAGGCAAAGAAGAGACGAGAAGAGAAGAGAAGAGAAGAGAAGAGAAGAGAAGAGAGGAGAAGAGAAGAGAAGAGAAGAGAAGAGAAGAGAAGAGAAGAGAAGAGAAGAGAAGAGAGGAGAGGAGAAGAGAAGAGACCTCTCTGAAATAGAGACAGAGCGCTATGAGAGTAGATAAGACGAAAAAAACGGTGAAGAGAGGTGCCTGCTGGTCACAGTAGGGTGCTGATCATTTGAAGCACAACTGGAGACTCTGACCACCGAGAGCAGAGGTCAGATGCATAGATACAATAGAGGCTTAGAGAGATACATACGGAGAAGGAGCATACTGTATGATGAAAAAGAAATATCCTTTAAAATACACACTGTCGAGAGCTGAAACAAATACTGTAGGTCCGTCTTTGTTAGTGTTACTGTATGATCATAGCTGCAAAAACGTCTGTCAACTACTGTACAGTAGAGCTTTTTCAGTGGGAATGAAAACAGACATGCTTACTTACCATTGGGACAGTTGAAGGTTAAAACTGAAGAACTCATACTGTGTGTGGGTGTGTGTACAAAACTGTCCCACGAGGGGTCCCATTGCAGGTGGCTTTTAATTTTGGTCCAATTTGCATATATCCAATCAGGTAGAGTAATTGGGAGTGTGTCAGATAGCATGGGGAGACTGCACACACACACACACACACACACACACAGCGGCACACAGAGGGCGTTGGTCTGTCCCAGGATGCAACAAAAAATCGTAGCAGACGAGCTGATGACACTGATAATTGTGACACTGACTGATGGCTCTAATCAGCAAAAGTATCTTCCTAATCAAGTGACCTTCCCCCGCCTCCCCGTGTCTCTGTCTCACAGGCTTCAAAAACAGCTCCTTGTCCCCACATGAATGGCGTCCACATTGGAGATGAGCTTGAATAGCCTGAATTACAATTATTGACCTTGACAGGCAGTGGTAGACAAAGCACAGTGATAAGAACCACACGGAGGGAGAGGGTTCCTCGGAACGGAGCTAGATGAATAAGTGATGCTTGTGAGCTGATTCTAGCTGCTGTGTCTAAAGATGCAAAACTGCAGTCTTTGTAGATTATTTAATGGCATAAAATTCCTATTTATTCAGCATTTGGATATGTCACAAAAATCTACAGAACTGATGACATCCATGCAGTTTTGCTTCTATTTTTTTTTTTATGTAAAAGCGCTGTTTGATTTTTGTTTTTAAATATTCTAAACAATCCTTAGAAGACTTTCTTTTTACCAAAAAAAACTTAAAATTAAACATCTTTTGTTTTTTTACTTATGAAAAATTTGCTATTTGGCAGTACAGTGACTATAATGAGTGATGCTATGTGTTATTGGCCCAAAACACTTTATTGCTTGTATCTTCTGATTTTAAACATAATATAAAAATGGACTGTTTTGAAAAATTGTGGTGAAATGTTACTAAAATGTACAGTAAGAAAAATGGAAAAACAAATATTTTGTATATCTTTAATACTATTTTAGGTCCTAACTCTGTGCCTCACAATTAAATTAGATTCATTTTGCGTGCCAGTATATACTATACAGTATCTTGGCTACAATCTGCACCTGTATTAGAGAGATATGTTTTTGTAAATATATATTTTTGATTTATTAATTAATTTGGAGATTTGATGTGAAAAGCATTAGTCATAGCATAAGAAAAGGGCAAATAAGACACTGAAGTACAATGACACTAATTGCTGTGCAAAGCCTTTGCAGTTGTCACATAATGACATGACAAGAACCCTAAGACACTCTTTCAGCTGCCACTGCGGAAAACACTGAGTTACAGAATTGCACTAGAATACTCAGCATAGAGATGTGAATGCGAGGCAGATTCTTTGTTTCTAATGTATATAATATAGTTACGACTGCATAACTGTACATTTGAGACATTATCAAATTTACAAAAAAACGCCTTGGATGCATCAGCCAAACTTTCAGCAACATTTACATGAACAGGAATGTTCGTTTTATTCATTCTAGCTCGGGGGTTCAACTGTGGTTCTCTTCTCTGGAGGCATGATGAAAAATGCATGGGGTTGGAATGACAGCTAATTTCGGGGAGAGTGACAGAGTTTGTGGATTGTAATACTCTGGAGTAGTCTAATCAAAAGGAGAAGGGCCGGCTTGAGAAGAACACTGAGAAAACCCATAATTACCAACAGCCAAGCAAATGGGCCATCTACACACACAACCACTTAATTGGTAGTTAGGTTTTTCAGTGGAAAGGCACAAAAGCACCAGAGATAATTTCTTAATGGGAACCTATTAAGTCTTAGAATCTGGCATTTAGGGCTCACATGGAGGCAAACACAAATACATGCGCCCCACACACACACGCACACGCACACACTTACACACACCCTTGTGCAAAGCTCACCAAGACTGTGGCTGCCCCCTGTCCACTCACACACACATTCACAGATCTCTCATTGTGGCGAGCAAAATGGCTGGTAGGTAAAGTATCTCTGCTGCAAATAGCCTGTACAGACAGTGTTCAAAAATAAGGCTGTGTTATAGCATGTGCAATAATTTCCTGCCTTTATGTAGTTTGACTTTAAGTATGAACAGCAAACGGAGTGTAGAAGTGACAAAGCGTATGCCTCCCTCGCTCTCTGTCTGCCACTTCTCTCTCATGCTCACTTTTTTCTGTACGATAACAGTAACATCACATTTCATTTCCTACCACGACCACCATGCTGCTTGTGTGATTTGCATTTACACAATTTTTTTTACATCTGTTCTCCATGGGTAGACACTTTTTTTTTTCCAGTGAAAAATGAACATCCCAAATTAGGTGATCTGAGTATAACCAGCATAATACACCGTCTCCACCTACTATCTGTGTGATTTTCTGTTAACATCAAAATACACTGTAAGTGTCAAAAGACAGAAGAAGAAAACTCTTCCATATATTTGCATTTGTTTGTTGAGATTTTTGTCTGCTCCTTGCTTTTTGAGAAGCACACTATTTGAGCTTTGTATTCTTATTTAAATGAAACCATCTGACACGTTTAGAGGAGAAATCTCTATTTGGTTGCTGCCAGCAACACAAACATCTAAATGTAAAAAGGACACCCAACTGAACACTACTTTTTGTCAGGGACTACACGCCAAACAGGTTCCAGACCTCTAGTTTAGTTTTCAACAGCTTATTGCATTTAGAAACATCTTTTTTTTTTATTTAAAATAATCACATTCAGAGTGTATGCACTTACTGTAATTAACCAAGCTACTGATTTCTGTAGCTACATGATTTCTTTGACCTTACACTAAATGAACATAAATGGAAATATTACGTAAAAGAAGCATTTTGAAATCTATATTTCTTTGCCTTTAGAAGTGTGAATATGCATTAGAAATGCCCAGCCCAAGGAAAATGTTCTAAGCAACTAGTTGACTATAGTATGTGTCAACTGTTCTGACTGAAATGTTAAAAATAAAGTGGATAAAAACAACAGTGTTGAGAAATAAAATAATGGTAAAATACAGAATAAAGTAGAATAATAGGAAGGGTGATTTGTGTACAGTGATAATGCAATAATACCCTTTTCTGTGCTTTCAACTGAAAGGTAATAAAGAGTACATGTTGCTATAAAGTCATTAGAGTCCTTCTTACTCAACATGGTGGGACGATAAAGGCACACACACTGCTTTGAAGCTCCGCTAGGTCAGTGCACCAAGCTGACTCATGATGATGAGACAACAAATATTTATTTCTGCCCTTAGTTTAGTTTAGTTTGTGGCAAAAGTACAGAGATTCTAAAGGGAAAAACGACATAAAACATTTCAGATTAGGCTTGAGACTTCTAAAAAATTAAAAGAATTATGTGCAGGATATGATAAGGATAGAAATTGTTGCTGAATTTTTGAAGCCCTGAAGTGACATTTTTATAACTCAGAGTTCACTCGTCCTTCTGTCTTACTCTGCTTCATCAGCAGTCGTTTTGGTTATGACAAATTCCTGCACATGATGATGCTTGATCTCATTCACAGATGAAATATTTTAGGAGCTCTATAAGTCAGCTTGCTAACTTCTCTGTTATGCACCAGCAGGGAGTAATCTCTTGCGAAAACATTTATCTTTGAGGAATCTTGCTTAATCATCGCTATGGTGTTGTGCAGCTCAGCATCTGAGGAGTTAGGTGCTTGGATTAGGCCCTCCTGCTGTGTTTGAGTCTTATCACAGCCTCCACACTATATCCTGTGACAAGTCGATGGTCTTAGCTCAGGAATCCTCTCTCAGAATGAGCCCTGAGTTCAACTCATTGCTTTTTTGTCAAGTGACAATATCTGTCTGTGGCTTTGAGCAACACATCACTCGATACATCAATCTCATAAGGTCCTAATCTCAATACCCTTTTTTTCCTCTTTGAAGCTGTTTCATTCAGTGTCACGGCTGTTGATACACATTTACAGGGTAATTTGCGAAACCACAATGAAGTTAGTGACCTGTCCTCTATCTAGAGAACCTTATCGCTTGTCCTCATCATGGTTTATATATAGGCCGCGGCTCACGGGTAGAGAGAAAATGGCTGCCGCAGGAACCAGACATGTCATGGAGTCTTGCAGAGAGGTTAATGATGGGCTGGCTGTCATTCCCGAGGCGGTGATGGAGATAGGTCATACACACACATACTTGTTGACCACACATGCGCAAAGACGAGTGTGAGGGAAATGAGTGATGCATGTTACCCTGAGTGCTTCTGACAAGCCTGAGTAGTCAGGAAAAACAAGGCCATGCTGTGTGATTACTAACTGACACATGAATTTGTGTGGACGGGCCAGCTAGCTGCTTCTAGTCTCGCTGATGAGTAGTGTGTGCCTGTTAGAGTGTGGTAAAACACCACCACCTGGCTCGGTAAACCCCCAGCAATTCCCAAAGGCACTCAGCCCCAGCTTCAGGCTTCTACAGCGCACATCTCAATAATTGCCCTTTCATCACTCCTCAAAGTTTACATCAGAGGGAATGCGTGTGTAAATATCTGCATGAGTACATGAGTATAGCTGTGGGCCTGCTGCGGCCTCCACACGCGTCGAGGGAATAATTATCCTTTCATATGTCCGCAGTGTGCTGCCCACTCAGACTGACTCCTTCCATTTCCCCTGAAGTTTATTTTTCTTATACATTTACATGCCCATTTTTATGTTTGTGTCTACATTTATCAATCAATCTCTCTTTGAACAGTATCTCCTCATCAATCTGTGAAACACCTTCCACTCCTTGTATCTCCTTCTCTCTTCCTCTTTATTCCGACTCCTTCATCTCTCCGCTGCTGTTAGGCTGTTGTGTTTTTGCGTGTGTGTCTGTGTGTACGTGTGTGGCTGTCCACACGTCTGGAGAGTGGATGGAGCCCAGCTGTCGGAGCTGTCAATCACTTTGCCAGGAGATGGGATCAGGATGTTCAGAGGACACACAGCACCTATCTGGCACTGTGCAGATAAGAGCACCGCGAGCAGGGGTGTGAGTGCATGTGTGTGTGGGCAGGTGTATATTTGTGTGTGCATGAAGAGGCTGTGAGGCTGAAGGTGTGTGTCGTAGGTGAAAGTGTAAAAGTAAAAGTAAAGGAGATTGTAACTATTGCTAGTAAAAAAGGCTAATTGTACTTGCTCTGTTAGTGTACCAAAACAATTAATTTTATTTTCATTTTGAGCTACAGTACAGCTGACCATAGTAATTTAGTATAGTCTCAGTTATAAAATGTCTTACAGAATACAAATAGTTTGACATGTTAACACTTATAAATTGCAGTTCTTATATAAAGATTTTAAAAGAGTGAGTCGACATTTCTCAAAGAAACAGATGCAAACATCTGCACAAACCTCTGTGTCAATCCAGCTGTTGGCTGTATTTCAACCTAATAGCCTAAACTGGTGGATCTCATGAGGACCTACATCATCAGCAGACGGGTGGGATGGTTAGCATGCATGGTTAGCATGCATGACGGTAGGTTTAAGATGCATTTAGTCGATGGCATTAAAACGTCTGGTAGCTGGACATCCTGACAGGCACTGAGCAGGTATTTTTGCACTTCAGTATTTTATAGTAGTTCATGTTCCCTTAGACGGAGTCATACTTAATCAAAATACCACAGACCAATTGACATAAATTGCAACTGAGGGTTTTGGTGGCATGTAATCAGTATTCACCTCTACTTATATATAATCAAACTGTAATTTGATTGGGCTCATAATGAGGAGTTTGCCTCATCATCCATTGAGAGGTACTCAACATTGTACTGTGTTATGAGAAACTCCTCAGGATCTCTCCTCTGACCAATATGGTTCCACGAAATTCTGTGCAAATCGATTAATTACTTTTTTAGGCACCGCAGACAAACAAGGAAACAGGTGGACGAAAATCACCTTGGAATTATTCTTTAACGCATAATTACAGAATGAAGTTGACGTACAATGTCGTGGTGGCCTGATGCATAATTAGATCTAAATTGTCAAATCGAATTTCAAAAGAACTGATAAAAGTTCCACAGTTCTATGTTAGTGAGCTTCACAGATTTACAGCAACAGTGCTTCACTGACTTATATTGCAGTTGAGTTAGTGAACTGTAACTTTAAAGGGTTTCAGGAATTCACAGATGTCTTTAATGTCACATAATCACATTGCCACTTCAGTGCCAAACACGCCAACAAACACAATATAAACTCTGGAAAGTAATACATATTGGTATTACTTTAGAGATTAACTCAAACCTAGATCTGACCTCAGCCCTCACTCCAAAACTAAGTCTGTGTGTGTGTGCATGTACTTGCATTTATATCATATGCCTGTGTAATGTCAATCCGCTCTAGTCATCCTACACTTATCCTTCATCCTCTCTGCACCCAGATTTAACCCATATTTAACTATCGAACAATGCTCCTAGGCTGCCACACCATCACCCTCTCACACACTTCCTAAATCCCACCACTTAGCTAACCCCATGGATCACAGACACAATATTTTATCTTTCTAAAAATGCCTGTGACTTTTTTTTCCCTCACTGTCTCTAGCTTGCTTAACATAGCCAAAATGAGCCACATTGAACCAACTTATAAGAACAAGTGAGATCTTTTGAAGAGAACCATGACATAAACATAGTCGAGGATAAGAGAGGAAAGGAGGGGTGTACATTACCCCCTGACACACACACCTCCCTCTCTCGGTTGTCCAATTCTCACATGTGCATAATTCTGTCTCAGAGGAAGCTCTGCTACTCTTAGATGCTGTGATGTGATTTGCATGTATTTGAAGAGGAGATGGGGTGGATTTCCAGGACACTCATGAGTGAATGTGACCATAGAGGCATGCTGGATTAAAAGGCTGAGTCTTTGATAAGGAGATGAAGGAAAGCAAGGGAAAAGGAGAAAAAAGGTGATTAGAGGCCAAGGTCTGACACTTGCTGTAAAGATGGCGCATCAAGCAAGTCAGGATAAAGAGATGTGAGAAATGATACCATTCAGATATAGTCATATGTGGGGGTATAAGTCAAAATGATTTATATTGTTAATAACAAATACAGTAGAACATTATGTAGATATTCCAGGATACCAGACTTTTGAGAAAATATAAGCACCAATATGATATCAGTAACAGTAGAAAAAAGGTTCATTGCTTGATGCTTAAATTTAGTGATATAAATTTGTTTTATAATACGTCGCGTGAATTGCCCTCCATTTCCTGTCTCATTCCACTTTACCTGTCTAACAAAACAAAACTGTTTAGTTTGTCCTTCCTGTTGCAGGATTCAACGTGGAGACCACTTTCCCTCCCCCTCTTCCCTTCCTCCTTTAAATCAAAACACATCATTTATGATCCATCAATGACAGAGTTTCGTTAGTAGTTCTACGGGCACTCTCTTTTATCCTTGACTAGTTTGCTGTGAAATACTGGAAAAAAAATGTTACAAGTGGGAGACAGAGAGTGGAAAAAACTGGATTCAATCTGAAGTGGGGGCGATTCAAAGACTGTGTATATTCTTTAAGTGTGAAATACGTGCACATCATGCCAATCTTATTTAACAGGGCAGCAGTGATAAACATAAAAAAAATGCAACAGCATTCTCATCAATGAATTACCTGGCCAGCTTGGTATATTATTTTGTAATTATGTTGAAAGAACATCTAGTGCAAATGGGTTTTACTGATGCTGGTAGCTGAAGTATAGGTAGATTTCCATCTGAAAGTTTCTTTCCCAACAGCTGATGTTGGGGAATCTTCCCTGGAACAAAAGACCCTTTGACGGAATTGTGATTTGCATTTCCACAGTGTTGTGAAGTGCTTTATTAATGTTTCATACAAATCACAGTGATTTTGCTTTTGATTTACTGTTTTGATTTCAGTCAGTGACAAAAACAAAAACTCTTAAACAAACAAACGAAAAAAACTCATCAGTTTCTCCGAATGAAAATATAGAATCATGACATGCATGCAGACTCCAGAAAGTACTACCTCTAACCAAGAACTGTTTGTAGGATAGAGCTACGGTCCCAGAACTAAATTTATACCCTGGTTCCTTTAAACGCAGGTGGAGGTAGAGGCCCTCCACAGTTCCCTGCTTGGTCTCTGGTACAGGTTCCTGCAGTGGGAATGGGTCTTTAATTACCTTGTTTGGCCATTTCTGTCCTCTTGAAGTCTTTAGGTTAAACTAAGCTAATTAATCTAAGAGTGCATCAGTTTACTCTCCTGCAGTATTTCTAGACAAGAATGCAGAAAGGTATTTCCAGTTAGCTTAACTCAGTAACATCTAGACAGCTGGATGCAGTGATATTAGCCAGTCGTGACTAGGTTCTATTGTTGCTTTTCTTTAACATTTTGTGTCGCTGAAGACCTGCAGAACTACACCCCTTTTCTGGTTTACCAGTTTGTCTTTGTATTCATGTAATGATTATTTTACACCCTGTTTACAGCATTTATTCTACATGATTCTGACCTTTGTTGGAGCTTCATCTTGACTGTCTGACTGCCTGATTTTCACACCTTCTCTGACTGCCAGAGAACCAACTTTGACCAATCTAAGTAAAGTAAAGTGTGTTTTGATTTTTACCTACTTGCTCCACAACTCATACTTTTAAGTCAAAATCTTGTGTCAGAAAAATTATAAATCTATACATCATATCCAAATTTTAAAAATACATCTTCAGTGCAGTGAAAAAGTATTTGCCTCTATTCTGATTTTCTTTACATATTTGTCACACTTAAACCACATTAGAGGGCTTTCAAGCATGAACGACAGGTTTCAGTCAATGCCACAGCATATCAATCAGTTAAAAGTCCATTTTTTTAGCTATGCACAGGTAGACTTGTTGGCATATTTCAGATCATTGTCCAGCCAAGTGCTCTAGAGCTTGAGTTCATGGACTGATGGCTGGACATTCTCCATCAGGATTTTCTAGTAGAGCACAGAATTCATACTTCCATCAATTACAAAATCATCATTGTATTTACTCAGGTATTCTCTGTGTCTACAAGAAAAAAAAACAGAAAGGGAACAAATAATTTTTAAACAATACTGTAAACTTTGACCACAAGTTAAACCTAACATAAATACAAGCATTCATATTCACACTGACACTCATGAGCACACACACACACACACACACACACACACATATATACAGCTCTGTTTTGAATTATTGATTCTTTTCAAAGCAAGAGATTCTTGCCTTTCAAATCTAACTGTGAGCATTGGCTAGTCTCCTGACCAATGTCAAATTAGGTCCCAATTATTTTGTCTGGATAGGCAACATACAAGGCTAAGTCCTTCTACGAACCATTATTTCTGCACCCTTTATACTGTAAATGCCTGTATCTCTGTCTGACTTTTGAATCAGTGATTATCAGAGAGAAAACATCTGAATATGACCTTGATGGGCTGGGATAAAAGCGTGTATAAACCTGGTTGACAGAGAATTTTTGTGACAAATTCAGCACTTATACTTGCAGAATGTGTTTGCTTTATTTGGTCTGTATCTCTTTTTCCACACATAGTATTTTGTTTTCTCTGGATTAATCCCCTCTTATTTTTTTTACCCCTACTCCTTACTACTGAAACTCCTTTCGTCAGCTTCTCTCCTCCCTGGTCCTACCCACCCCCTCACCAGCCCCCCTCTACGTGCTTCCAGTCTTGGTGGCCTCCCCAGAGTGTGGTGTGTCTAACCAAGCTGTCCATGGCTGTCAGTCACACATCAACTCTCAGCCTTAGGGGAGAAACAGACCAGAGTGGAGAAAGGAGGAAGATGATGGTGACTGTAGGATGGACATATGACTGGTGTGAGCACATATTTGCTTACATATTTTGCTCTGTATGCGCATGTATGTACTACAAGTATTCCTAGAACTTCAAAAGGAAATAAAATAACAAACAGACCACTTCCTGTACTAATCCATCTGTTCCTCCTTAAGCCGCCATATCGCCTCTCACAATCCTGTATTATCATGATATTTTTTCTGTTGGTCACCTATCACAATTCCTGGAGTCCATCCTCCCTGTGTTGTCCCGCTTTAGCCCCTCAATGTTTAAATGACAGGCTCCCCTTTTAGCCCCTGTCACCATACAGTCACTGCTGCCTTGGCAGAAAGTGAGAGGCTATGTGGGAGTTCTCTGTGGTGCCAAAAGTGTTTCAGGCTATTTTTCCTTTCCACCAATGAGGCTTTTGGATCCTGATTATGAATGCAAATATATATTAAGTGTTTCAGAAAAGCGTGACTGCTCCTAACTTTGACCCCAAGTACTACAATCAGCATATTAGATGAACAAGAATGAAAGATGCAAATATAGGCTGGAGTTAATTTAGGTGAAGAAAACAATAAAGATTTACAGAAGCAAATTTACAAAGCCAACTATGTAACTTTAGGATCCGCATTATCTTTTAACCTATGGTAAGGTGAGGAAAAGGATGAAAGGAAAACCAGGTATATCTATCATTACCTGGTCTCCTGCTTGCACAATCTCCTTTAGAAGGACCGCCCACTGTGACACACTCAAATTATTCATGGGAATTGCGGACCACCTAGCACCTAGCAGAAATATCACTCATCCATCCTCAGATACATGGACACTTTAATTTGATAGTGTGAAATTGGAGTGCCTCTGAAGAACCTCCCCAAAATCCTATTTCCTCTTTCTTCACTGTCATTGGTATGTTTCTCAAATTCAAGAAAACTTATAATTTTTTTTTCCTTTTTTCTTTTTATTATATTCACAAGACAGCGATCTCTCTTTACTCTTCACTCTTCACTTTTCCTCTAAAAAGTTGTATTACGATTTTTTTGTATTACATTTGACTGTCTTTTGATTCTTAAATCTGCTTTTGCACATGCATATTGTTTCTCAACAGTATTCCATCTCATCAAAATTCACTAGACTTCTGTTTCTTTTTTTCTTTGTCCTATGTTCATTCATAAATTACAACAATGTAAGCAGAGAGCTGGTGGTGCTCGTTATAAGTAGTCAAATTCTTACCTCCACTATATTTTACTATAATTACACTCTAGGAATAGCTTAATTAACCCATGTTTTTTTTCTTCTTTTAATTAAACACAATCAGCATTCTTAAGCAGCCGTCTGCTGTATTCAATGTATTCATGTTCACACTGTACTCATTTGCAGAAAATGTTTCTTCCTCAAAATATGGAGTTAGAAACACTCAGATGAACAAGAGAGGGAACAAGAACATTAAGTAAATATTTACAAAGGCAAAGCTTTACTGAAAATAGGTATATTTTATGAAACTCGACTTACTGTATATACTATCAAAGAAATGACAAATGAGCCAGCAGAAATATGACTCTTTTGTGGTCTTGGAGGTTTCAGACTGAGCTGCCTTGGGCTATGGATCTGGCTGAGTGTTTTCTGATAGATGTGCCTCTCTATTCTACTTCAGCTTCAGCGCAAATATTTCAGAGTGGGATAGGGTAAGAACACATTTACTCCCAGTTGCACATACTGCCCTACTTTAGTGCAACACCACTGTATCTCCCATCATCAGTCTTTCTTTTGACTGAGGTTCCTAGAGCCATTCTGAAAGTATATAT
>JAUYWH010000002.1:6278841-6296462 GCA_034779795.1 Ctenopoma multispine
GGGCCGAGTACCAAAACAAACGTGTAGCCAATCAGCAGTAAGGGGTGTGTCTACTCATGATGTGGAGGAGAGAGCGTTCAGTGAACAGCCGAGCTGAGCGACAGAAAGATAGAGATGGTGGATAAAAAACAAAAAGAGGAAAAGGACTGCGGAACGATAATGCAAGAAGTAGGACCCCGTGTAAATATTGGATCAGCTTTCCAGCGCTGGAGAGAACTCAAGGAGCGGAAGGCCTGCGATCGGACGCCAAGGTTGCTTTGTTTCTTCTCGATAGTTGAGTAACATCATATCTATACCGGACATGCCGCGACGCAACAGCTAAAGCCTGCCTACACTGGACGCGTGTATTTCAGGCGAGAATGTAGTTGTTTAAAACTCAAATCTGCGGTTTATTTATAAAAACAGCGCCTATTTGAAAATGTGCTTCGCCGATTTCGGAGCCGTGAGCTCCACGCGATCACCGGGCGCTCAGTGCTCATGTACCCCGAAGAGAGGAGCATAACCTCGGCTAGTCCTTCTGACATTTGCCGCTGGCTCTGATGTCTCTGTAGTGGTTAAACATGAGGTAAAATTTGTTTTGGGTATATCTCATAGGCAAACTTTTTTTAATAAATTTATTTCCTTTTTGTTCCTGTTTTTTATCAAAATACGAAGATGTATCATACAACGACGATGATTTTGTCCTCCATAGTTTCAGAATTCTGCCTCCGTTTGCTAGTAATCGCATCAC
Source organism: Ctenopoma multispine (assembly GCA_034779795.1). NCBI lineage: Eukaryota > Metazoa > Chordata > Actinopteri > Anabantiformes > Anabantidae > Ctenopoma > Ctenopoma multispine. The sequence goes on from JAUYWH010000002.1 coordinate 6,279,572, forward strand.
TACTAGAGCACGCACCTGATTGGTCAACACCAATTTTCACCAAATTCAGATATTTCAACTTGAGCGTCTCACGGGAATCCCGCGTCACACACTTCAAACCACAGGATGTCTAATCGCGTCTTTGCATTGACTTAACATGTAAATAATTTAATGCTTTACGATTCATTCGTGTCTGGTGTGAACGCAAAGAAACCTCTCGAGATGAAGTGGTTCACAATCCTTATTAAAAAAAAGAAGTATTCACTGTGGTAACTGCAAACCTTCCTGACACCTCCTCCTGGGTTGTTTTCTCTCTACCTTTTTATATCTTCCCTACAGTTTGGGCTCTTCACTACAAGAAAAACAGCTAAAAGTAAATAATAAAAAAATAAATGAATGGATTTTTCCCTTTAGGAGATCTGTAAAACATACAAAATCAATATAATACAGTACCTACATATTAGAAAGCCACAGTGACCACCGGTTGATTTGATTGATGTCTCAGAGGATCTATAAGCTTAGGAAATGCTTCACTGATAGCAAAACTGACAACAGAGTGGATACAGTAATATGGCATATACTGTGTACCGTCTAAATGTATAGACAAAAAGCTAATGTTATTTGCAGTGGGGGTCTTGTATTGTTGGTACTCATTTGTGTTGTATCTGTGGTATAGTTTATTACTCCACTACTTAACTTACTCAACATATTAAGATACTTGCATATAAAAACTTCTGAAATTTTATTTGCTCTTGTCAATTTAATTACACCAGAACATGACGGGATGTATGTCGATCCACTCATACATCCCGTTTTATGTTAAGTTTAATGTTTACATGCAGAAATGCCTAAAATGTAGCTAGCCTGCTGCTAAGCTACCTCTATTTGGCATAAACAGCCATGAATAAAATTTATAATTAATTTACATGTAACAGTAAACGTTTTGTACATGGTTCTCTATACATGAATGCATTTATTTAAATCCGATTATAAAATCTGACATTTTTACAAACTTAGGAAAACAAAGATCGTTAACTATAGTCAATTTCTTTTGTTTAACACAGGCTAATTAATCTGCAGACCAACTCGAACATAATCTTAGAGATGTCCTAAGTATATAGTTCTCATAGTCTGACAACAATACCAACTTTTTATTTACACAAAAAAATGAGAGATGGTGAAGCAGCAGTAGCAAAAGTCTCATGGGACTCTGCACACTCTGCACATAGAGACACAAACGCAGTTTGTGCCTTTAATTCATGTCTGTTTATGCTATGTAGTGCTAGCATCATGGCTAAATGTAGTTAAAATGTTATGTGTTCTGAATAAAACACTTAATAGCGTTAATCTAAATAACCGTTAAAACATTAAATACAACACAGATCTTACGGTGGGGTGGAGCTACAAGTGTTGCTCAACCCCCGTCATACGCATCATTAGGGGTATGTGGGCGGCACTACACGTGTAGACTTGCTCACATTCTCCAGGCTGCAGCCAGGGCTACTTAAGGCCTTCACTGGTGAAGTTCATATGTTGTATTAGTGTTTCCACTGATAACATTTCTCCATTGCGGGCCAAGCTTTTGGCTGACAAAAGTGACTGAGGACCGTGTGAGCAGGAGACGTCTCCAGCCTGCTCCAGTTGTTAGTTATCAGCAGCTACACTTTGTTCGACCATTGCAAGGTTGAGTTCGTCATAGCCTTCCTCCACCTTTCTTCAACCTTTCACCCACTGTTCTCTAGCTATGTTACGTTTGACAGATTGGTGAGTACAAACTTACATTCTTGTGTGTGTTTATTTGGAACCTTTTAGTAGATGAAGTAATCATTTCTTTTACGTCATTAACTCCCAAATTATGACTCAGGTCTCTATTTAACTGTTAGAGAATATTTTTTGATTTTAGTTGCAGTGGTTGTTTGCCTGTGCTAATAGTAAAAGGTTATTTTCCAAACTGAATTCAAAGTGGGATTCTTGGAAAAGTGAATATTGAAAAGGAAAGGTTGGTTTTTGCAAGTGGGTAAAATAATGTCCTCTGTGGCCACAACAATCAGCGTGTTTACTTCTGTTCATTAAACATAATGTATGCCTATTGCAGTTATTTTATAAGATGGTAACTTTAAATAAAACATTTTACAGTGTACATTTATTTACTGATTGCTAAACCTATTTGTAATATTTTTTTTTTTCAAATTCAGTTAATTTTACATCAAAAGCCTGTTAAATGTTTATGTCAGAAATGGCTGTTTATTGTGTGTGCATTTCAGATTCTTGTAAAATTTGTCTTTTTCAGCAAATACAATGTAAGGGATTTTAATTTCACTCACTATTTGTCAGTGACAATGAGCTACATTCCTTGCCAAAACCCAAACTTTAGGAGGGTATCTCTGTGTGCGTGTGTAGTGTGTGTTTGTGTTTTTGAGTTACCACAGAGGGAACAAAAGGCTAAAGAAAACAGAGAACCTGATAAGACAGCGCTAGTAAGGAATCCAAAAGAAACTTCTGCCCACAACTTCTCAGTCTCTATAGCAACAGTTGCTGAGGCTCCACGCAGGAATAAGCACTGTGTGATTTTTCCAGCAGCTCTGTTCAATACTCGATTCAGATTGGTTGGACACTGAGAATGTAATGTATTTTGTCACCATGCATCAAAAAGATTTCATGTTACAAACGTTAAGACTGGTTTTATGTTTATGTCATGATAACGAACATCCAGGAAGAAACTACAAACACTTTATGATACAGTAATTATGAATTTAGGCTATTTTTGTCAAAGAATAAAAAGCTTATATTTTAATTATTTTTGTCTATTTGCTGGTATATCCCTATATCTAATTTATGTTTCTGACTTCCTCACTCACCTCCCACACAACACACGCCACAATGATGCACAATGATATACAGGCAACTTCTGGCTATTGTTGCACTCTGACTTGCCAAAAGCTTAGCTGTCCCTTCTCATTGCCAAAAGAGTGGATGGAATAACTAAAACAAGTAAAACTAATGAGCATTTTAGTCCAGAAATCTATTGTTAGAATTCTAAAATTGAAACAGTCTCAATCTACCTTGATCCTCTCTTCCATCCTTTTGACTTTGCATTTAACAAGAAATAAAACAGACACAGAAGGCCAGATAAAAAAATAATAAAAAGAAAAACTAGAAAAGAATAAAGCGGTCTGAAGATAGCCTTTCCATTTCGAACATTCACATATCTCACATTGTGCATGCATTGAGGAAGTTGCGTACTAGGTTGATTATAGGTTTTGGCTGGTGCAATAGTATGGCAAATTGTGGAGCTGAGAAAGAACACTCTTCACACAGGTTTGTCCAAAAGACTGAGGATACAAAATACATAAAATAACTTATAGAAGAAAAGATTTAGTTCAAACACTAAACCATGAACTGTAAGAGATTGTTCTCTCACCTCAATACCCACAGTTTTGCATACCATTATAATTATTACAAGATAATATGAATGTTGACTACATGTTTCTCTAAAGAAAGCAAAAAACTTTGCTATATTATTGTAAACATTATTTGTAAGCAAGAGATAACTAAGAAAAACCTTCTTGCTGGCTAGTGCCCTATAAGCGTGAAAAGGAATCAAAGGAAGATGACAACTTTCCTTGATACCCAGGGGTTGGACCCATCCGTGGCACAGCTGGACATGCTGAGAGCCTTGAGGCGAGAGGGCACCGCTCTGGTGCCTCGAGGGCAGACTACACCCTGCTGCTGCCCTACAGGCCACAAGATGTTTGGCAATGGCAGGGCACAGAAGGAGAAACGTGTGTGTCAGTGCTTTACGGACGTGACTCTTATATATGTCAAGTGTAATTGCAAAGTAGGTCAATGTTTCAGTAAGGGACCGGACGTTGAATTGCTATGTTTCCTTCTGTTTTACACTAAATAATGTATCATGCTGCTACACATGTCTTCTGGAAGTGGCATTATGGTAATTAAAAGGACAATTAAGTAAATGAACAATGTACTTGGTAAATTATAATTACATTACATGTTTGTTTAGTTAATTATAAGTGTGTTAACAATGATAATTCTCTCTGTCCAGCTATAATCATCTATCTCTATATTTAGTGATTTTTCTGATAAGCAGTCCTCTGTTATGGGTATAGAGAAGGTTCTACTGACGCACAAATCCCGACTCTATATTTCTCCACTCTACCTTCCGTCTGATTAGCTGGATCAGGTGTGCTCTGCCAATTAAGAGCTAATCAAGTGCGAGCAGAGTAGAGAGAGAAATGGAAATTATGCTGTACTGGGGCTCTCCAGACCAGGAGTGGGCAGCATTGTGTTGGACTCTGTAAGGCTGTACTTGGGCACAGCAGTGCTTTGAGTTAAATGCTAGTGTCAGCAACATGCTCACAATCCCAATGTGAACTAAATTGCCATGCCAAAAGCAATGCCACTTGCATAGCTAAAAATGCAATTATTATCTAAAATATATTACATTTATAAAAATAAATTATCTTAATATATTGTTGAGATTTAATCCATAAACGCTTTGCATCGTTTATCAAAATACTTTCATATGTAGCATTTTCCAGCACTTGGTACTGGCTCATTCTACTCTCCCGACTCTACAGGTACTTCGTTTATCACTGCAAATAGTACCCCCTCACTGTAGCCTGTTGTCATAGCAATATCGCATAAAACTGTCGTGAACTGCCAACACACACACAGGAATAATGGAAGGTTATCAAAAGAATGCTGTTTGAGTCTCTTGGTATGTGACTTTTTGTCACAGCGAGGAGACAAATTTTGTTTCAGAAGCTGTTGAAAAAATCTGGAAAGTGAGGGAAATACTTCACAGTTCAGACAATGAGACGGCCGTGGCTGTGGTAGTAACATTTCTCTGTGACCAAACAGTTGTCACCTTTTGGTAATGCTTAGCTCTCTTGAAACTTTGAATGAAGGTCCTGCCAAAAAATAAAATACCAGCTATCAGTTAGTATCCACCACCTTTTCCCTGATAGAAAAATAAAAAAGTAGAGTGGTAAAAAACTCCCTAAAAAATGTAATTTATGAATACAGTTAATGTCCTTGAATAGAGTTTTGTATATAGAAAGAATGGGAACCAAAACGTGGGATTAAAACAGTTCTAAAAGTTCAAGTTTATATTTAACTATAACTAAAGGTACTATTAAAGTGCTAAAAAATTTGCAAGAAAATGCAATTTAGTGTTACCGTCTACAAGAATCCTGCCTCCAGGAGTAGTGAAAGTGTTCTTTATCTAATCGCTGGCATGCAACCATATTTAATAGCCTGAATGAGAATAAAATAAAGTTTAAATGAGTTTAAAAAAACAATAGTGGCAGTCTTCTACTCTGCCTAAAAAGAAAGGCTCTCTGAGCGTGAAGTTCAGACTATAAAAGGGGGAAAAGAGATGAAAAGGCTAAAAATGAGAGAGGGAGAGAAAGAGAAAGAGAGACAGAGAGAAAGATCCCTTTGATGTTTCCTGCTACAACACATCACAAAGTCAACTCCAAGGGTTTGTTAAAAATGCATGACATGCACACAACTAGAAAATAAGTAATGAACTTAAAGAAATACAGATCAAGTGATTTCATACACGCCCCGACTTCAAAGAATCCACTTGACTCGAGGGGAAGAAAATAGAGGGAGAAAAATACATATCAATGATTTCTTCTCTCTGAGATTGCAGACTAATTATCCTGCTGTAGCGCAGAGTGGGCTGGACGGGGCTGGAACTGAACCAATGAATGGATTGAAGGAAAGGCTAGAGGTTATTTGGACTTCAAGAGAAGTTTAGGCAAACATTCAATATGTCCTCCATCAAGTAGCCTAACATTAAGTAGTATTCTAAGTGAACCTGCCATGCCAGCGGGGGTGTAATAGACACAATCTAACTTTGCAGTACAGCGATGGAACACCAGTTCGAGGCAAGGAAGCAGATAATTGCTACATAATTACATGCAACAGCAGCCATTAGAATATTCGATAAAAAAAGGGGGAAAAAAACACAATTATGAGAGCACGGTAATGAGGATTCAATCGACGGGGACGACAATGCCAGCACCAGAGAGACCTCTGTTCTCCCTCAGTTTGACTCACATATGCTGGCCCACATTCCACCATCTGGCAGTGGACACCGCCACGAAATGACCAGACACCAACAACTGACTTCTTCTGAATTCTTTAACACTAAAGCCGTCTTTAGGGGGGAGATGTGATGTACACTTTTTGGCTGAATAAAAAAAGTATACACCTGATGTGGGCTGAAAAGGTTGCGGATAAAAGGCGGGGGAAATGGTAGATGTGGGCAGTATCTAATAAAATCCATCTTTGCCAGGTATTCATGTCTTTAAATGTAGCCAACAGCAAAGTAATATCCACTCATCAACCTGACTGTTGCCATGAAGTCTATTTGCACAAGGCTGTATTAGTGAGCCATTGTGCCATTTTTCCTCTCCAACCTGCCGCCCCTTTTTCCACATTTGTCTTTTTATTCAGTATTCACAAATGAAATTCGTTGAATCTGAAATTATTTCGAGCTCAAGTCAATGACTGCAACCATAAGCCCATGGTGGCTAAACCTCGGGAGCATATGAATAAATCAGCAGAGGAAAAAAGAGGGAGCAAAGAAAGGGGGGAAATGCAAAGGGAGGAGTGGAACAAAACTGGATCCTTTTTCCCCTCAGGTCTCCCTGCTCCCCGAAAATGTAATCAGCTTAACCCGTGGTGTTGCTCTGGGTTCTCTAGTATGAGCCAGACTCTGCCAAACCAGATCCCACCAAGACCAGAGAGGAGCAAAAATCAATGCCATACACTCTCTGACTAATGAGATTTCCTCCGCTGTGTTGTGTGTCAAGAGGGTGTGGACACGTGTGTCTTTGCTTGCGTGTGAGGGTTTATCTGCACATGCATGTACTGTGTGCACTTGTGTGTGAGTGTGCATATTTGGTGAGGAGGGTGGTAAACATGTGACATTTCCTCACAGCTGGGAGCATCTTGGGCATGCTCTGGGGTAGAAAGAAATGTGTACGTGCTGAGGGGAGGAGGATGGAAGAAAGAGAGCTGTGAAAGGGGGATGAGTGGGAACACGGGGGAGAAAAACAGAGGGGGAGAAAAGCCTGGGGCTCCTGACTGTGGTGGCATTGCAGAAAGGTGTAATTGCAGGGTTAGTCCACTCTTGTCTCTCTCTTCACAGGGTTTGTTATCTCTTTAGCAAGAGCGGAGATGAATTATTAAACACAATCTAGAGAGAATGTAGAGGAAGAAGATGGGAGGTGCCAAACAGGAGTGGTGAGAATGAGAATGGGCTGTGGGACAATAAGCAATTTTAGGAGCGGGAGTAGGAAGTACAAACGATCACAACATGTAGAAAGAGAGCACGGGAGGTGCAAAGTGTGTATGACCATGATGTCAAATATAACGCAGCCCAGATATGGCTCTCTCCCACTCTTAAATGCACTTTTAAAAGCACAGGCTATGCTACACCTGCAGGAGTTGGAATTACCTTTCAATTACTGCTGATAAATCTACGTAAGGCTTTGGGGAGATTCCACTTTTAAGCCAGCTAACGAGACTAATTAACTAACGAGACCTGGGGTTTTGTGAAGAGGGCTTTTAAAATTTTTCTCCTATTTTGCACCATTACAGTTTTTTGTTTTTTTTTCATGCTGTATCTCTTTATCTGATATCCACCTTTGATATGATAATCTTTTTTGTCTTTTCAGTAACACAAACATAAAGTCCTGTCAGGCTAAAACCACGGTAGCACGCTTGCTGAGGCACAAAGTCAAAAGAAGTATGTGTTATCATGAATATTGATGAAATACGACAGATCATTTCCCAGTTAATTTCGGACCTAACGGTAAGTTTGTACATGCGGTACTTTAAGTAACGTGCGACAAAGGATACATAAAGGCTGCTTCAGGAGTGAATCTAATGCAATATATGAATAACTTAAGACAGCTTGCCAGTTTCAACATGGGGGCTCCTGAGGAGGCCTTGTAATGGTTTTAGATGTGCTATGTGGTAAGGCCTCGCCTCTGGAGAACTGACAAGTATTACCCTGTATAAGACAGCCTGCAGCTGGGTAATAGCAAGCATACACACAACTGCAGGAGCCACTCAAATATTTACACCTTTAAATGTACAGAGAATTCCTTGAGCATTGTGCACTGTCTATCACTCGCTCTCTCTGCTAAAATAATATGCTGTACTACTGTCTACTTTGTTTCCCAGCAGCAGTTCCTGTGCTACTACTACTGCAATGTGCATACTGTATATGAGATGTATGCATGCCTATACAACAAGCATGCAAGTCTGTTTTTACCCCCCTATATAAATGAGTGTCTTTATGGATGATTGAGGGAACATGTAGTGTGAATAAAGACTAAAATAATAATGATACTAAAACAGTCGTTTTGACTTTGTCAGTGCAGGGGGAGGGCTTGCACATTCTCTTGTCTCCTGCTGGGCTGACTGCAGCTTTCAAAGCAACACTGGAGATGACAGGGGAAAAAGTGCTGTGCCAATTAGGGTGCCAAGAGAGAAAGAGAAAAGGAGGTGGGTGAGAAGAGAGGGTACAAGTGAGAAAGAAAAAATAATGGTCTTACACTGTGAGGGTGGACGCTGAGCCAAACAGAGGGAGAGGAGGAGGTAAACACCAGTGGGACAAACAAGTCAGTAGGGACAAGAGAGAAGGAGAGTAAGAGAGAGAGAGAGAGAGATGCAGGTGGAGAGGAAGAGAGAAGGAGTGATAGAAGGAGGGTTAAATTGGCCTCTCTTCCCTCAGGCTCACTGGGAACGAAAGTAGCGCTCCAAACAGGACCCAAAGGGGGCACAGGTGTGTGTGTGTGTGTGTGTGTGCAACTGTGTGTGCATGTCAGAAAGAAAAAGGAAAATGACAGACACAGATAGCAAGGCAGATAGAAAGAAAATGTGAGAAAGAGCAATCCCCTGTGGAATCGGTGGGGAAGCTTGTCACCACTGGTCAGACAGACAGAATGGGGGGATTTAGGACTAAAATTACCAGACAGCACTGCTTGACATTCTGAAGGCACAGCAACACTGACATCTGAAACAGCTAATTTCCTTTTTTGCATGATTTTTGCATGCTACAGAATAAGCTGACATTGTTTTGATTTATATTCTATGCAAAGTGTTTTGTTTCTCAAGGATATGATTCCAACAGCCCTGAAGCTTTATTGTGAAAGTATCCACTTGGGCCAAAGTCACTGGAAAAATGAATGGTTGGAAGGCTAATAAATGAATAATTTTTTTTTTTTTCATTTTATTAATTTTCAATTAAAGTTCACAGTGTGTCCTATATAGTACACATGACGCAGGAGCAATAAGAGAGGTCATAAAATAGATCATAGGTCAGAAATTACAGCAATATTCATAACTACAAAGAAAACTAATGAATACACACACAGTTATTTTAATTAGATGTTAAACTTGTTTACATTTTCTTTAAAACATTTTCACTGTGTATCTCTAAGTGTATCTCTAATGTGAGTACACTGGTCTGCAGCTTACTGTTCATACAGGCAACCTTACTCGTATATTAAGTATAACATGTGGTCAGTCAATGCTGAATTTAGATTTTAAAAAATCCTGACGAAACCCCCTCACTTTTCTTTCTCACAGGCTTTAAAGTGGCCACAGCAGTTTTTCAACCACAGAGCTGCGCTACAGTTAACACCCTGCTGACTTTTCCTCGACTGGTCGGTCCTTGCTACCCCCCCCCCCCCTCCCCCTCAGTAGCAGCTGGTCAGCGCTCTGAACCAGTCCACCACAGTGCAGCATCACAATGAATTGCTAAAACCTCAGTGCACAAGCTCATATTCATAACAGGACAGACAGAACTATAGCGATCTGTATTTTTCAGTTTTACTGTCCTTGAGACGACCATAATTAAGAGCAGTTTTTGGAGCCCCCTGCTGTTCTTGTTTATGGTGCTGTCTCTTAGGCAAAAATAATGTTTATCATTTTCTTCATTACAAGAGTAAAGCAAAGTTTGAATGCAATCAGCAGCCATTCAGTGTTCAATATACATAATGGGACGCAATCAGTTCTGGTCTAGATACTGTATGTTGGCTTTGGGTCATTACACAGTGATTATAAAGTGTGTGATAGTTCAGTGATAGGATGTCAGTTTTGGTTTTGTACACAATGTCCATCAGACAGGCGAGGAGTCCAGGTGAGAGTATTGTACCAAGAGAGACCTAAACCTATTCAAAACCAAACACTTTCTTCTCTGTAGTCTCATTAGTTAACTACACAAAAAATGGCAAAAAACTTAATTTGACTACTTCATAATCATTAAGCAAATATGAATACACTTGAACCACCAGGAAGCTAATTAAACTACTAATTTAATTACATGTAGTTAACTACTCCCTAACACTCCTGTTTACTCCACTATGTAGCACTGGCTCCCAATCCCAGCCATAGAATATCTGCTCCCGGTTAAATTGATTTTAAAATGAAGTGGAATTACAAGCTACTATCTCTTAATTATATATATAAAAAAAAAAAAACAGAAACATTACCCTCTAATTATGAGACTGTTTTCTCATAATTACAAGGTTCTGATATTGTAATTATGAGAAAAGGTTAAGGTGATTATTAATCGTCATAAAGAAGATATATTGTCATTAGTATGGCATCCTGTGCCTCGAGCAAACAACCAATCCCAAGACCTGGTGACACAGTAGCTATAGTATGTATGGGGCGTTGATATGAGGATGGGCATAAAATAAAGCTAGAGAGTGTAAGCGCATATGCAGAAACAGCATAACAATTAATATGTTAACACTGAGCATGTAATCATTAGGATTTGTCAGGCAGCAAGCAATATGCCCTGCTCTGAGTCACTCTAGACTGTATGATCAGGAGAGTCTGAACACCAAATACAAGCTATACAAATCTGTGACTTGTGACATTCTATCATTTGATAACAACTTTCAGAATAAGGCATGTGTGATAATGCCTGTTATTCTGTAATTAGGAGACCCAGCTCTTGTAATTATCAGATAGTAAGTGATAATTATATGAAACAGTATGGAAACCATAATGACAAGATAAGGTATCTGTTTTTTTTTGTTTACGTTATGTTACCTTCACTTGTATTCAATGTATTGAATCATTTGTATTGAAGTCATGATGTTACTATGAAACATATGTTGTGAATATAAGTTTATCCTTAAACATATCTCATCATATTAAAGTCATAATATGGCTGGATTATTCTAAAACATATCTTCTGAATGCAGCCATGTTTCATTTTGCATGCGTATAAGAATGTTTTATTTTGTAGTTTTCATATGTTTCCCTATCCTCCTATTTGGAAGGGTTAATTCTCCCTCTGCCAGCATATAGATGGTGTACACAGTCATGTGTCTCCCCTGTGGCGTGACCTGCTTCTTTCTCACCCGACAGAGTGGAGCTTCACAAGGAGGGTGTAATGCATCCGCTCGTAACTATTGTACAAGTGTACGAGTCAGATAGCAGCATATTCATAGTCTGCTATTTGTAGGGCATCTGACAGGCCTTGCACTGTGCATAGTCACTCACAATGTGTCCAATTTCCTTTCTCCACTTTCCAAAGTCCAATTTCCTTCTCACTCACTCTCAGACGGAATAGCTGCCCCAGCCTTTTTCCCGATTCGCTGTGCACCTTTGATATTTTATCAGTTTCTGTTTGGAACATGAGCATTCAGCAGTAGCCTCGGTCACAGGACATTAACATTTTAGCGAGCTCCATCTCTGTCTCCTGCTTAGTCATTTGGCCTCTAAAACTCTAAAGACAGAAAGTAAGATCACTGGAACTGAACTGACATAACTTGTGCAATGATCTAAATTTACATAAGATTCACAGCAGCATCCACAATGACCCCACTTATATCCTGCACCACATTTTAAGATGAGTCATGGGAGGTGAACACTGCAATGCTGAACCACAACAATAAGGTTTAAACAATCTAATCTCTGATCCTGCTGCTATAAATGTGTTGGCACTAAATGTGTGACATGTTATAGTATTATTTATTACCATCTCATAAGGTATATTTTATACTGCAGATTTAGTTTGCACTGCAGCTGGTGTGTTGATGTTTCTTAAAGATTCTGTCTACAACCTACTGTACTTGTACAGATATTGTAGTTGTCTTGTAAACAAACCTGTTTACTCTCACAGAAAAACATGTGTCTATCCTTGATACCTACTAATCACCAAGCATTTCCTTTCTTATTGATCTGCTAGAAAAAAATATTTTGAAACCTGCATTTTTTTTTGCATTTTCTCTGTTTACACTGATTATCTGTCACCCCTACCTTTTACCACCAGCTGTCAATGAATTGAACGTTAGACACTCATGAGACAACATATAGACTTTATATGTTTTGAAAGACAACTTTTTGCTTTTATGCTGTAAGTGCTTCTGGCTTGTCCTAGTTTTGCTTTTTACCACTTGAAATAACAGTGATGCTAAGGCTGTCATCATGTTCCCATCACAATGTGAGGACCAGAGAGGGGCACAGGTACTTCAATGTTACAGCTGGGCGAGTGTGAAAATCCCAAGTCTTGAGGGGACCTTTTTTTTTTCAAACTTGGCTGAAGTGCAAAAGTTTGGTGAAACAATAACAAATGTGCAAGATAATGATGATGCAAATGGACAGTCTGAGCAGAAGAGAATTTATCGTATAAGAACCCAGTATCAACTGTTACAAACTGCTCGGAAATGTGTAACAGCTAACAGAAAGAACGCAGCAACATCGACCATGGATGGATTACTGAATGAGAAAATGTACGACCCACATTGTCCATGAGTTTTTTACAAACTGCCTTCCTAGTTAAACTCTGATATGTTATTTATGATCTAGTTGCACACACACATTCTTATTCTGTTCAATAAAGCATGATTAGCCACATTACAATTACACTGACTTTTAGTTCTCCCTTCAAATAAAGTGTTTTAACCAACAAACTGTTGGCTTCTCTATCACCTGATGGTCTGACAGCTTGTGTTTGTCGTCCAGTTGAACAAATTTCAGCTGTGTTCATCATTTGAGGTTAATGGCCGCTACAAAAGACAAAAAGTAGCTTTGAGTTTTAAAGCATTATAATTTTAGAGCCCAGAGCCTTCTATCTGGCTTTATATCGATCTGTAATCATTTTACAGATGCTTTTGTTCAAAGCGACTTACATACAAAAAGGAACACGCACACTCACATGATGATGGCAAAGAAGTATCCACGCAAAGATCTGGAATAGATAACAGGAGAAACTTGGAGTTAAGTGTATTCTCCAAAGACACCTTGAAATTTGCATAGGAGCAACCGGGAATCAAACTGCCAACCTTGAGATTGGTGGACCAAAAACTATGTCTGCTGAGCCAGACCCTCCTTAAAAGCTATAAAATACCCCAAGCTAATAAGCAGCCTAAAGCCATTCCTAGTACTTATAAATATAAATAATACCAGGTGTAAAAAAAAAAATCATTTTAACCTCTGGACATCTGAAACATGAGTGTCAGCTGCTAAAACCCTGATTTGAAGCAAGTCTCACTGTTGATAAGTGCATGTCTATCGCTTACAGCAGGATTAATGAGAAGCGCGACAGTCTGTCAGACTCTGATCAGTGTTTTGGTGCTTGGTAAGTGTATGTCAAGCTGTGTATAAGGGCAGTGAGAGATATGATGGCAGCTGCCAGTTACTCATAATTTCAGTTTGACAGGAGTGAAAAACATATGGTTCAGATATTCATTTAGCTCAGTGTAAACCAGACTCTGTGCTACTTACAAAACTGCTCTGCTATCACTACAGAACCAAAAGTAAATTGTGATGTAGTAGTGTGTTCTGTAATAAGCCAAAAACATAAAATTACAATCTCTTGTTTCTGCTGCACTGGTTGTTCCTCTGAGTTTATCTTTGAAGTAAAAACCTATTTGTCACATACAGTATACAGACATCTGCACAGCTGTCTAGTACAGAATCAGATTGTCCTCAGTGAAATCACTGCAGCAAAATTGCTCTATTCTTTTGGTTACAATAGTTGGCTCCCCTTTGCAAAGTCTACTGTCCTCTGTGTGGCAAAATGCTGGGTCCTTGTTTTTTTTTTAAAATTCAAGCTAGCTCAAACATAAATAGATAAACTAGTGATTTTCTGAATTCTGGACGCGCTGTGGCAGGATGACTGCTGACCTGCGTTTCACTTACTGCCTCTTCTAACAATTTCTCAAACTGTTGTGCATTTGCCTGATACTCTGCCTCTACTGTACCTTCTGTTGTCCAGCATGTGTCTAATTGGCTGAAGTTTATTCTTCAGTCTTCTATTGTTGTCGCCCTTCTTTTGTAGTCTGCCTTGAACATGCAAGGATTGATTATAGAGCCTGCTGTGTAGTTTCTTCCAGAAAGTCTCAAATAGTTTGTTTTTCAGCAAGAATAGCAGCCATTTTCTTTGATTAGTTACTGACACAAAAACATCCTTAAAAACTTCCACATGACTGACCATCCATATCCTCTAATATAAAAGTTAGTGTAGCATCAAAAGCTTACAATATTAGCTCCTCTAAATTTTTATTTATGTTCAGTGATCATCAGTTGAAGTTTAGACGTTGTGTATGTTCTGTAATAAGAAGACATGTGACAAGAGTGATATCAATTGTGTACATTTGTCACACATTTTCCTCTTATTAATTCAATAATCACATGCCATATGTACTGAATGGTTATCAACTGCCCTGTCCCTAATTTGTTTGTATTGTGTCTAGAATGACTGACAAAAATTAATCAGGCACTTTTTTGATATATCATTAATTGTTTTATTCATTTATTCAAGTTTTATTAGTTTAAATTAGTTTTTGTTTATATAATTGTTGGTTGCAACTCTAATTGTGCCAAACATCACATGCATAATTTATTATGCAGACTGATGTTAGTTTCATGTCTTCTGAGCAACAGTTTGTGGGGGACATGTAGTAATGCGCTAACAAAAGCAGTGAGGAGAAGGCAACAATCCAGTAAACATAAATACAAACAATGCATGATTTAAAAATAAATGTTTTACTGTTTTGCATGGTAAATGTTCTACAAGGAAGAAAATGCATTTAATATTTTTATGTGTCCTCAAGGACACAACTAAGGTAGAGGATTAGGGCCACCATGAAAATAATATTTGATTTCTGACTTTTCTATAGAAATCTCTGAATTCTGACTTCGTTTACTCAGAATTCAGAAATATGATAAAAAAAAGTCAGAATTCTTAAATTAAAGTAAAACTATTTGAACTAAGAATTCTTTAGACTTTAATATGGAAGAGGATTAGGGATAAGAGAAAAAAAAATCTGAATTTTGACTTTGACTTTTTTAAGATCAGAACTCATTATATACTCATTATATTTTTATGGTGGCCCTAATCCTCTTCCGTATTTTAATCTCAGAATTCTGTGATTTCTAGAAAAAAGGCAAAATTCTAAGATTAAAGTTGGAATTCAGAAAAAAAAAATTGAATTCAAATAATATTTTCATGGTGGCACCAATCTTCTTCCGTACACACAAAATAAGTATATATCAGAAATATAGAATGTGAACATGAACAGATAGTTTAAGTGAAGCTAACATGAAGGCTCTTAAAATTGTCTTTTTGTATCAGCAACAGAGTTTATGTCCAGATACATCATTTTGTACTGAAAAACTTTGGAAGATATCCATTGCCAGCACTTTGGCAAAATTCAGACTGCTGAAGTCTCACATTAGCTTTGGCTCAACAAGGACTTTGAATGTAGATCTTAGAGAAATGTCCTCATACTGAGTGTGGAGAGAAATAATTCTTACAGTAACAATTGTACATGGGAGAATTGTTTGAACATTTTCTTTAAGGATCTTTAATTTAATAACCAACAAGTATTCCCTCCACATCTACTCTAAGCATTCTTTGTTTTTTTTTGACAAATGCATTCCCTGTCTGAAAGCAAAATAAAGTTTGAAGAAATGTCTGATCTTCATATGAAAATACTATATGTATTCCCTTGAATCTGTCTCCACATGCTGCACCACGTCTTCAGTGGAGCTTAACTATACTGGGAAATGACAGAAAAGCCTTCTAGTATATTCATAAAAGTCAATAGCTATTTTGTTAGAGTTAACTCCCAGTATACATTCCTAATAGCTAAATCTTTTGAAAACCCACAGCAGAGCATAACTAACAGAAGATGAATGCCTGGGAACAAAAAGAATTGATCGCAAAAGACCTTCCATAACCATCTGTAGACAAAAACCTCTCACTCACTCCTCTCGCTCGTTCTCAGATACACATACTGTACACACATGCAAGCTAAAACACTCTCTCTCACACACTTCCCATACCATCACAGTCGAGTGGTTTGGCATAGCGGCAGCAGCAGCAGTGGTGTGGAGCTGTCTGCTGCTCTCTGCGCGCTCACCTTTCACCTCCTGCCATTTTAGCCTCAGTGATTCCATTAGTGCACCTGAATACAGATGCCGAGTTCAGTCCTCTGCTTTGTTCTCACTTGGCACACGAGGACACCAGCGCACCAAACATAACAAGTATAACGGGTAGAGAAGGGGAAGCACAACAACAATAAAAATCAGATAGGAGGACATATGACAGCCAGGGAGACAGAACGCTGGTGATTTTTATTTTTTTTTTGCTATGTCTTGACATAATTCGTTTTCCACCTGTTTCACCTCATGTCACTCTGCTTTTTCTGTTCTTCCACCTCTCAGTCCTATTGCCTGTCTGTATCCATTTGCATTCCCTCTTGTCTGCATACAGTCGCTGCCCTTTTTCTGGCAACTACCTGTCTTTCCCACTGAATTGCCTGTCCCCTGCAGGAAGACCATGGAATTACAGAAGAGCTTTTAAGGCATTACTTTTTACTTATTGAAACTAATGAACCACTAA
>JAUYWH010000002.1:6296562-6355977 GCA_034779795.1 Ctenopoma multispine
TATATATATACCTATTATAGTTTGATGAAACCACAGCAAAATAAAGGAAAGATCTATCTTATACTGAATTTGCCTTATTCAAATATTATAACATTAATTATAACTGTTAATTTATTTTGAATAAATATCCAAATTATTGACTCTAATCTTGAAACACTCCACAGACTATAATCTGTGAAACTCACTATTTGTATTGGCGTGTGGGGCCATCAAACTATTTGGAAGTCTTAAGAAAGGGAGCTCATAAGCTGCTCTTAAGTTTAGCTGCTAGTTCACGGTCACCTGATGACATTTTTGTCATCAGAAGTACTGATTTGATCCTGTGGACCACAGTAAGGTGAAGGAGAGACTGCACTAGAAAACTCTCTTGGACAAGCAACACAAAGGTGAGTTTTAGGCTTCAGAAGGATTTTCAAAAAGTATTTTTGTGGCTTTGCAAATGAAAAGACTTGGACAAAGGATGAGGAGTAACTGGTTGGCTTTACAAATGTATGTCTGGTTAACCTTCCCACCTACATGAAAGTGCAGCCCACAGTTGCTTCCCTGAGCTTTTCCGTCATGGTTACAGTACAAAAAAGAACTGCTGGTAGCCAAAGAAGCATGACTTTCCATTACTCAGATTTTCCAAAATAGTAAACACGTAGACTATAGGCTCTTTTGACATTCCCCAAGGTTCATCCTCCTTAACTTTTCATCGCTTTTCACCAGATTAGGCTTGGCAGAATAAGCTTGACTGATGTTGTACAGTTCTTATTTTCACCTCCTGATCTGACATTGAAGCCTTGCAGTTTTTTACAGTAGACAGGAAGCTGAAGTTAGGGGCCATCTCAAAAGTGGTTAAAGCTCAAATACTTTAGATCAAACTTATATCAGGAGTATATAGGAGTACCTCTGATCATACATAAAACCATTCAGGTTTTAAGTGTAAATAATGCAATTTAGTCTAGTGCACAGTTTTTATTCAGCTTAAACATGCTCATAATGCATAGAAAATAAAACGTCAGGTAATTAGAGAATAAGGTATTTCAAACAAACAATATTTCACACTTCTAAATATTAATACTAATATAAATATAGATCAATTGGTGAAAATCAGAGATACAGTAGCTTTACATCACATTCCTTCTAGATATATTTCAGTCCATAAGATTGATATTAAGCTAAACTCTGGCATAGAAGTATAGAACATTTTGTTATGTAAAGAGAGTGATATATTCTTTCTTTTAAAATTTTATGTTTGCTCTCTTTCTCTCACTTGCGATCTCTCTCTCTATCTCTCACCCTCTGTCCGTCTCTTACAGAAAAAGACGATTGGTATTCCTCCTTACCTCCTCACCAACAGCAAACATCACTCTCATCAAAGGCTCTCGTCTTTGATCGGGTCTTCAAAGAAACGTGTCATCAAAGTCTATCAGGTTAGATATAAACTGGGAGAGGAGGGAGCGAGGGAGCGATTGCTGCTAACGCCTCCGGGTTACGGCACAAATGCATGCAGGAACAGGTCACTAATTACTAATTACAACCATGGAACACACACCAACACTTTAGCTGCCGTTAGGCAGTGAGGAGATGCTGTCGATTTTGGGTTACGACCAAGCCATATATGTATCACAGAACCTTTTAACTCCAGCAACATTACCATACAGTAAGAAAATGAGAGTGAAATGGAGATGAAAGTAGCAGAGGGCAGAAAGCTGTGCTCGCTGTTGGGTGACAAGGGAACATTTACTCTTTAATAAACATAAATGGGTCTTCCCTGGTTGCATGGCATGTGTAACATGCAACAACAATAAATATTACAAAACAGACACCGGATATTCAAGCATATATGGATATATCAAACATAAGGAAGAAGAGGAGGGGGTTTTGGTTAGAGAATAATAGAAGACACAGAAGAGAAATGATCTCCATAGATAAATGCCTGTATCACTAAGTGACGCCCTCCCTGACTTTGCTCACTTTAAAAGAGACAAATTCTCATGTAATGTATCCATAGCAGCACTTTGCATTACTCCTGTTCCCCAGTGCTGAAATATGAGTGCTATGTCACCTAAGGCTGCCAAGCTAACCGTTTGCTTAATATAGGAGGGAGCGACATAGCAAAAGAGAGAGAAAGGGAGTACTAAATGGCCTGATGGAAAGAGAGAGAAAGAGCGATAGAGGCTTCCAAGGACTAGTGCCATCTGCATGTGAATGAGTCTCACCCGGGGAGATCTCTTTTGGAGAAATTAATGATCTCAGGAAAGCAGAACAGAGACTGCGTGCTCTGTGGAAAAAGGAACGCGTCTCCTGTCAAGCAGGTCTCTTTCTCCTACGGTCTTTATACTCAGTCAGATATTAAACGTCCCTGGGCCTCCTCTGGCAATCCAATGCACATTCGCTTGTTTAAATATCATTATTTCAGGGGGACCGTGAGGCATTTGGTGAGAAGGCCATAATCAGAGAACAAGAAGAAGGGATTATATTAAAAAGGGGCAGTGATTCTGAAAGAGAGCAGGTTAAAAATAAATAAAATAAAAAGAAAGAGCAAGGCTTGGTCTCAATAGGACTGACATCAAGCTGTGGGCGCTGTACCTGGGTGGTGAGATGTGAGAGTTAAAAGAGCAGGAACAGGCTAATAAAGGCTAATCAGCTCCGCATTGTGGAAACCTCTTTTTCTTACTCCATCCTTCATTATTTCCTTTTGTAGACCCCTCAATGTGTCGCATGGCAAAGTTAGAACAGAGTAGCGCCTTACCTTCCTCAAATGAAAGCCTAGTACTTTTTTTCCACTTAGAAGTTCTGGAAACATTAGTTTTAAAAAGTTCATTTTTATATATTTTCTTTTAAAATATGTTTAGAGTATATGGATATATACTACACAGTTTTAGAAAGCTGTATTCATAGGTAATGTCCAAACACACACAGATGAAATGATTATAGTGGACTTGATAAAGACTTTAATTACCATTATCATCATTTATCAGATGACTTATACATGCTATATGAGTGATAAAATTAATCAGGATGAACACTTGACATAGTTAGTGAAATGCAGTGTCCTGGGCATTACATTACCATGTGGCCATGTGTGTGTTTTTCAGCATAAACCAACCATTCACTTCTTGTAAGTTCCAGTATTACAACAGTAGTTTTGTATGGAATTTCTCATAGTCTCAACTAGCTGGCTGAGAGAGGCACAGCCCGCCTGACAGTAGCTCTTACAGTTTAGCACTCATATTTGGCTGCTTACAAAGTCTAATAAGCGTGTCCCTGAGGCAGGCCATGCAGCTGCAGAGGAGGAGATTGCATTTTAGCTCTATTGTGAGTTTTGTGGTCCCCTCATCAGATCTGACAGGCAGTATGACAAGACCTATCTGCCAGCTAGCTGATAAGTGCAGCTCGAGCTGCGCTTAGGTCTGCCTCAATCCAATCACACGACAGTCCCAGTGAATGGTGTTCACTCGCTGCAGTCGGGCAGGACTATCCTGGCTCAGTCGTTAATACTAAGTTAATACTGTAACACTCTAAGCCAGGGGTGGAAAGCTAGCCATGCAGAATTATAGTGTACTGTATTGGATATGCTGCATCGGCTTGAGTTGTGCTAAAGCTGACATGTGTTAGCATTTGGTTTATC
The DNA here is from genome assembly GCA_034779795.1 of Ctenopoma multispine. Classification (NCBI taxonomy): domain Eukaryota; kingdom Metazoa; phylum Chordata; class Actinopteri; order Anabantiformes; family Anabantidae; genus Ctenopoma; species Ctenopoma multispine. The sequence goes on from JAUYWH010000002.1 coordinate 6,300,179, forward strand.
TATAGTGTCCACAGTAGAGTACATAAAGCACTGAAGGATGGCTTTATCTTAGATATCATTGTTTTGACTTTTTGCACTGACAAAATTGTCAGTACAAGCTATTTATTTAGCTTTTATTTTAAGGACTTAGTTAGGACAATAGTTAATATGATGGCCTCATATTGTAGATCAGCCGGTTGAAAACACTTCAGGTTGACTTACTTATAAGTATCAGTGTAATTGCATTTATTTATAATCCACAAGAGTAAAATGTTTGCTGGAATCTTAATGAGTGACTTAAGATGTTTCCTAATATTCTGAAACTATCTCAACTGATAACTTCAGTTATCAAATTGCTTCTGATCGAAAAGAAGCTTCAAAGTGACTGTGGTTTTTCCTGCATTGGTTAATGCAGGCCGTCGCTCAGACTGCGTTATGGTAGACAATTACATGAAACCAGTTATGATTTGCATACAAATGTTTTCCTTTTAACTTCTGTGCATAAAGCTGAGCCATGAAAGTAAGTGAGTATTTCAACAGTTTAGTTGCTTATTATATTGTTTTAATTGAAATAGACTCCATTTACTGCACAATTCACTGCACTCTCTGTGCCCAGTTAGTGTATGTTTTTTATGTATGTACGCACTCTGCAATTCTGGCCCAATAATCCTCCGTCAGTCATGCTAACAATAAGGATTCATGGAGCACCAAGCCAAGTCCAATTAGCAAGGCCTGTTACCATCTTCTGTTGAAAGGAGCCACATACTGGGCTTTCATTTTGGACTATAACAGCAGAGATGTAATGTGCGCTGACAAATGGTGTTTTTGACTTCCCCTCTGTTTTGGAGAGAAAGGGAGGTGACAGAAAAGAGAACTGGCAAATTCCACTGTAGTTAGTGCTCACATTTCCCTCCTTTCTTCCAAATCTACTCCCCACGCATTATAGCTGTTTGTACCAGACTAATACCGAGTTGCTCTCAGTAAATGACAGTAATTGTAAAATCGGTTATTTCGACATACTTACACAAGGTTTTCTTACACAATACCTTAAAAGCATTTTCTAAGAAATTAAATGAGTGGAAACAGTGAGGAACAAATTCAATTCCATTCAAGGTAAAGAGCACACACTGTTTTAGCATACACTCTAGATAGTCAACAGTACCCCCACTGTGTCCATCATGCCATGACTGGTATACTACAGTGTCAATGCATATAAAATATATTTTAAGAGACAGTTAACTCTGTAAAATTAACTGTATTTACATAACACAGCTCAATTTAAAAGCCACTCATCAGTCCTTTCTGGGGCTTTCAATTGAATCTTAAGGGTACATCCCAATTCCATTAATTACATCAACATTTCTCTCACTTGCATCTTTTCTTAGGAGTTTAAGTCCATCCCGCTATACAAGATACTTTAAGAAAAACGAGGAAAAAAAGTTAGATTTTTGGAGATATGAGACAACCATTCTTCTGAACCATCATCTGCCATGACATCTGCTTCTGATGACAACAGCATAGCTGGATTGGCTGTTCATATTGAATGACTGATGTTGTTGATAACAAATAATAAATAAAAATAATAAAATAAAAATGTTTAGTCCAGCTTTGTTAGAAAATGTTCAGAGGTGAATTATAAGGTACAGAATATGAATAATCGTTATAGTTATTAATAAAAATATAGACCAAGATCTGTTGACTTTAGTAAAAAGTCAAAAATTAAACCAAGATCAAATTTGTTTGTAAGAGCACCCCGATGTACGGAGGCAGGCATTTCTTGAAACTGTACTACTTTCAGCATGAAGTGCCAAAACAGGAACTGCTGTCTTGCACAATGGAGCTAAAATTGGCTAGTAATACCTTTTTTCAAGCTACACAGTCAAAAATGCTGGACAACAACTGTATAAACAAAGCAATTCAATTGGGATTAGGCATAAAAGGCATGCCTTACATCACTTGACTGGATTATGAGCGTGCAAACAACACAGTTTGATTGGGATCAAGCATAAAGACATCTGGGTTAGGTTTAGGCACTAAATAAACATGGTTAAGCGTACGTTCACCACATTACTGGTAACAATCAATAGACATCAATAGAATATTAACAGTGTCTTAAACTGCATATTCACTTAAATTCCATATTCACTCTAGTAACATCGTCAAATGGTATGTTGATTTAAATGTCAAGTTGATAATATTATGTTATACAGTCACCCATAAATATAGAGATATGTGTACAAGAACAGCAGCTAGTAAAGGTGGAGCTGATTTTATCACTGACAGTTGCCTTGTCCATAATAATACATCACCATGTATTGGTTGTTTTTGTTAACAAATTACATCTGAAAAAAATTACTTATAAAGCTGTCAAATAACTATCATAGAGTAAAAAGTACAATATTTATTTTATGATGATAATGGTCAGATGATTTTCATCATTACCTTGAATATTTAAAATCATAACAATAAATCTGTTTTGTTGTAACAGAAAAAAAACAATAAAGTTGATGAACTCAATTAGACTGCAGATATTGCACTTTGCCTTTGCAATACCTATATACCTATTTAAGATCATCCGCAGACAGAAAGTATGTATCTGCATATTTCTTGATATTTGGGATCATTTGGGGGTCATGGGTCAGATCAGTTCAGTTAGTTCATGGTTATTACCCATAAAAATGTATTCCTAAAAACTCATTTAATCTATCTAGAGCCTATTTGGCACTACAGCTGGTGTTTTTCTCACTTACTTTTTACTATTCTTAAATTTACACACACACACAAAAATAAATTTCACAAAAAAACTTAAGGCTTTTAAGTTAACTGTGACTATAAATCTGTAGATCTAGTTCCCAAAACAATACTAAATGATCTAAAATGTTTGTGACTATTATTAATATGTAAGTAATGGTTTGTTGATGAGTGGATTTGCGTTATCAGCAAGTAATTCACTCCACTACTCTACAGCATATAAATGTTTTATTAATTACTATACCATCATTAACCAACTTTGCATTTTATGTTTGTAACAATGCCCTCTCACCAAGTTACTTTGCAGTCACCTTTTTTTCAAGATTGGTATCCTATCCTCCAAAGTACATTTTAAAGGATAAGAAGGCTACAACATTCTGTAGACAAGCATGTGTGCAGCATATATAGAAGTACAGGTTTAATGAGGCCTATGTACTGAAAAAACAGCGTCTATAGAAATAATCAAATGTTTTTTTTCTTTCTCTTTGTGAAAGCTTATGGTCAGTTGGAACATTGTAACAGTGAAGGCAGTGGGTTTGTGTTCTGTGTGGTTTGGCAGCCAATCATTCATATGCCTCCTCAGAGTTTAGCAGTTTAACACCAGGCCTGTTAAAATGCCCCAGCAGCTGTCAATCTGGCTGCTATCCTGGCCTTGTTAGAACCCACATAGTGAGAGAGGAGGATTGTAGCCTCTGATATATAACATACCCCTGTATGCTGACACGTAGAACGTGTGCAGTGTATTGCACATAATGCACTCTAATGAGAAGCATGCTACATAGCATGTGAAGGCAGATTGACAAACAATCAGAGCAGTTACTTGGTCCAGGGGTTAAGTGTAGATACTGTAAGTGTGGAAGGTCATTTTGAGATTACTTAGGAATTCATGTCAGGGAGGTTGAAACACTGGAGATTTGGAGAGAAATACTCCTGGCTTTTGGTGTTAGCTAGCTGCAGTCTCTAATAAAGAAGGGAGTCTATGGTGTAATGATTAGTACAGGACCCAAGACATCTCTGACAACACAGGATCAGTTTAAGCAGTTTAATGGATGTTATACTGGAGTAGAGAGGAGATGGGGGTGCTGCAGGAGCCGTCAGGTGGGGACCCGGCTTAAAAGGGTGCAGGAGTATGGCAGGTAGGTGCCTCCCCAAGGAGCATATAGCAGGACAAATATTACTTACCTCTACCTCTAGGTAAGTAAACAGATGCAGGTATGATTGGATACTTCCAAAGGTCGAATGAGTACAGAACGAAGCAGGTAGGTCGAGGATGACTGCCTAGTGAGTGGCCAACAAGATGGCTGGTGTCTGCCTTGTGGGCCAAGATGGCCACAGAGTATTTGGCTCACTAGGCCATAAGGGGCAGAGAGGGAGAGACACAGAAAGCCTGCCATGGAACCAGCTGGTGAGTGGTTGTCCATAGATAACCCCAAACCCTTACAGCAAGAGACCCAGCAGCAGTCCAACAGCAACTTCACCTCAGACTGAGCCCCAAGAAGTCCTCCACCAAACAGTAGACAATCCTCCACCAAACAAAGAGGTCCAGAAGGCAATTCACAGACAGAATAAACACAGTCCAGGGTCAGAATATCAAAACAGAGAATCAACTCACAGTACCAATAGGAGGCAGGCTGAGGCAGGATCCAACAATAATCCAAGGTCAAAAGAATAGGCGAAACAGGGTTTCAGAATGCCAGGCAGAAATCACGTCACCAAGAATAGCAGCAAGAGAGGATACAAACAGTTAAACAGCTTACACCTGGAACCAATCCTCACATAAAGATCAATCCAAGAGCATTGCCCAGTGTAAACATGAAACAGAACCTGCACTATTTTTTTTAGCCAAATATGATTATTATTTTTTTGTACCAGAAAGCCAGAAATGACCAGAGAGATAGTTTGTCCATTAGCAAAGACTCTGTTGCTACTCAGTCCAGCTCTGCAAGAAATGACCTTTGCCATTAGTAGTACTATATTTTCTTCTTTCTTCCTTCTTCTCACATTAGCTACATGATGTAATATCCCTGTAGCTCAACTTTCTGCACATTGGAAATTCATCCTTTAATTGAAGCAGTAAAGGATATCCAGACCTTTTACCGCAAAACACATGAAGTATGTAAAAATATCAGTCCATGCCTAATGGAACAACAGTTAATGTTAGTTCAGTTACTTCAGACATATATTTTTATATGTCATTTATAAATGGGCATTTCGGACTTGCATACTATATTGTAGTTAGATGCAAACAGTGAGGAAACATGGAGGTAGCGTGTGACATGTAACCTGAATCTCATATCTTAATCTGAGTTTCCTGAAATTGTTTTTTTTTATTGTTAATGTTTGTTTTTCATCTACATATCTATATTTAAACTGTATTTGCATTATTTAAGCATGCAGTATGTTCTATTAATTTTGTCTCTTCTTTACTTTAATTCTAAACTGATATTTTTCTATATATAGGTCATTTTTGTCTGTGTAGTGTGGTACAACGTGCAGCTCTCTGTCATTTTGCAGTAAATGTAGGACATAGTATATCTGACATCAAATGTATGAATGGTAATGTTTTCTTTGCAGTGCTGCATATAGTAATGAGTTTAGATTACATTGTTTTCTGTATTGGTACTCATTGAATGTGCTATGTTGACACTGGCTTATTGGAGACTGCATGTAATTTGCATTTAATTACCATGGAGTTGTGGAAGCATCTTCCTAGTGGTTTTCAAATAACCCTGAAAAACAGTCAGTAATCTTACACTTACAATTTAAAATCAAGCAAATACTGTGTTTATATTAAAATGTATATTTTATCAAATACTACAAGCCACATATTTTGTATATTGAACATATGGAGCAAACATCAAACCTCAGATGTCTAAACCAACATCACCATTTCAACATTTGTATGCCTGTTTTCTTCAAAAGACATATACAGTTATGTTAAATTTGAATTTGAAATTTGAATTTAAACTTACTAATGCCTGATCATCAAATATAAATGGTTGTCTAGAGAATTTCACTGTGACTCAAAGGTAAAAAAGGGCATGTGAAAAGACTGTCTAAGGTTATTCTGTAAATAATGTCATCCCACATTACACCAGCACACATGCATATTTTATCTTGCCTGTATTTCAGACTTGTTATCCAAGACCTATAAAGTAGAAATTAAAATCACTGTTACATGAATTTAATACCAAAGGATGTATCTTTGTTCTGTAGGTGCATCAGCCCAGTACAAAGAGTAGTATGGACACTATATTCACATACAGTATAAGACAATACAATGGAAACTCTGTTACTACAGGGAGCACGGACACTGTCACAGTTGTATTTGGTTTTTGGAGCTAATTCGTTCAGTTCTCCCTTCAACTGTGCAGTGATTAAATGCAATAAAGTAAAAGCAATCAGATCCTCCTCAGTGCTGAGATGTGTCAGCTGGATCAATAAAAATGATAAACTCTTAATGAATGCCACTCTTCATCCCCTTTAATTTCACTACTCCTGCCAGTGTAAAAGCCTCCATGCACAATAATGCTATTTAATAATTATTTACACCCTGTGAAAATCAATAAATAGATTTTAAATAGAGTTGGAAGACACCCGTTTGCCCTTTATCGCTCTTTTTAATGAAAGCTTTGGTCCTTTTGGTGATAGGAGGGGAATTTTTAAATGAAATGAAATGCACTCCAAGCATTTTGGGGTGGAAAGAGAGTGGATTGAAGTAGCACATTGTGTGTGTGTGTGTGTGTGTGTGTGTGTGTGTGTGTGTGTGTGTGTGTGTGTGTGTGAGAGAGAGAGAGAGAGAGAGAGCGAATGAACATGTGCATGCAGCTTTAGCTGACACTGTTTGCAGCTGTAAGAGAAGGGGAGAAAGTCTGAATCAGGGCTTTCAGTAATCAGTGTCACATTGTCAGGGAGGCTGCCTTTGACTAATGAGAGGTGCTGACAGCCTGGGTGCATACTCCCTTGGCTCTGCTGAGTGGGACAGATCTGTTTCAGGGCCTTTGTCAGGTTCATTCTCCCTCTGCTCTTCTCTCCCTCTCCCTCTGCCTCCCTCAGTTTCCAACTTCCCTCTCTCCATGTGTCAGTGAGAGCAATGACCAGTGGTCAGCCCCAAGGACACCTCCTGGCATTCCACATGGTGACAAATTGACCATGGGGGACAAGGTGCCTTAAAATTGCCTTGGAGATGAAGAGGTTTTGAATGTCCCATTTTTCCCCCAGGACCGGAAACTGCAGTTCTAGTTGAAATAGAACTAAAAGACAGGAAAAGGTATGGGGAAGAGTCATCATGTCAAAAAATAAGCAAAATAAAAAGGGAAGGATAGGCAGGGCCAATAGTAAAGCCGAATGACTCCGGGACTGATTAAACAACTGATGTGGCACAGTCACCTATTCAGCATGTCATGTATCAAGGGACAAAAGAAGGAATCCTTTCATGGCATTGTGTAGCTCGGTTTAAAGGCAGAGCCGGTTACCTCTATAGAGTGTGGATCATTTTATCAAAAACACAAAACCACCAACAACAAGTGTGGGTGCAACGTAAGCAATTCCTAAACACAGATATTCTGAAAAACTCCCAAACTCTTGATAGAAAATGTCCAGAGTTAATCTGACCTTGGCAATAAAATGTATAAGAAGAACAACAGATGTGAAGGAGTTTTTCTTTCTCTCAGTGAATAACTTGAATAACTTGTGAGTTTCAAGACTCTGAGTGTATGATAACAGCAAGATTGAACAGTGTCTACAAAGAGATTCAATATAAAAGGTTCAGGTCAGATCAATACTACAGGTATTAACTGATCATTCTTGTTTACAGTCAAGTTGAACCCATCTAGGTGTTTCTGAAGCACATAGGGTCGATGGAAATAAAGTTAGAGTCGCTTAAGAATTCCTGGACCCTTCACCTGGAGATGTCAATTGTGGAGGAGTTCTGTGGGCACATCTGAGAGTATATTACTGACTTTCTCTGTTGCAAAACGCATTCACAATCCACAGCACATTTGTCAAGTCTCCCAGTGCTAATCTGACACAAACACATTTCTTTGTGTGTCTCTGTGTCAAATTCTCAACTTTAAAACAGCCATGACACCAATCAACACCAATCAAAATGCCAAAGGCGCAGAAGCAAATACAGGTGCACTGTTGAGTAGTATGTGTTCACATTACGGAAGCTTTTCTCACTCCAGTCGTCCTAGCTAGCTGCATCCAGTCAGGCCTACCTTTGAGCTAATCAGGCCGTCTCAGTTCCTAGATGTCCCCCTGGGACAGCAGAGCCACCAGCACACTTAATTGGTTCATTTGTTCAGTCATGTTTTGCTGAGCAGGGACAGAATGAGAGGAAATGCTGCAGTGGAACCATTGTTTCTACGCTTGTCTCCAAGGATAAGAGAAAGTGACACATGAATGCTCTCCCAGATAGATAAATAGAAGAATGGAAGTTAGATAAAATGTCTAATGAAGGGTTGAAGCCAATTCTATTCAATTCTAGGCGCAGAGCAAAGGTGCTGTTTGATTTAATGTGTGTCCATCGACTGAGGCCTTTAATATCAAACAATAGGAGCTATCATTCTGTTAGATTCTATCATTCTGTCTTTGTCTGTCATTGTCTTAGTCTCTCTTCAAAATACAAATACAGCATGTTCATGTATATTGAATTACTTGTAACAGATCACAGTTAAATAGTGTTACATTAAATTGCATGAAAACTAGCAGTCTCGGAGATCAGTTTAAGCTGTTGGCTAAAAGCACTGTATATGGTGAAAAATCTAAAAGTCAGGGATGAACTATTTAGATATACAGAAATTAAAATAATTCTCAAATGACTGAAATAGTTAATGTTGTGTGAAATAAAATGGAGTAGCGTGGAGTAGTATACTGGTTCAAATGCACTTAAAAACTGGCTTAGGCATTGTTCATTTGTGTACAATAAAACAACATCCATCCAACAACATACACTTTTATACAGCCAATAATAACACTACATCTAATTTCAATTGATTTTAGTAGTAGATATTAATCAGTAGATATGAAGTGCTGTAGGGGTACTTGAGGTGAAATGTCAAGACAGTGGCATTATGTCATACAAAAAAGTTTGGGACAGGTGCGAATCAATTTGTGCTGCATATTTCCTTGTGCATAACACAACTTTCTATTTTCTCCTACGCTGACCTCTACCAACTTAAACACACAAGCAGTAGATGCAGAATTTATTTATTTTTTTCATTAAGGTGGTGAAATATATGAGCCTCTTACTGCAAAATAACACAGTCACACATGGAGAGCTTAGCTGTCATAGTGTCTCTGAATGTGCTCCCCAAGCTTATCACTTCCATCTGATGAATGGGATAGATTGGATTGGGAGGCAGGCATGGGGAGAGAAAGGGGCAGAAGGAAAGTAGAAACGGGGTGGGGGAGACTAACCAAGGCACCCTGCAGCTTAAATCTCCCATACCCGCTCCTAAGATTATCTGCAATGATTTTCAAACATAAACTAAAGATAGATAAATAAAACCCACAACCATACTGAATGAATAACAATGAAAAACCATAAAGGCTTCTGGGCATCTCCACATAATTTATTCACCATTTGCTGGAATACCTGGAGCGAGAACAATTCAGTGGAATTGAAGGATGAAAAAGAAATAGAACATTACGTTGTAGTTGATGGGTATAAAATTACATCTGCCATTAACTGTAAGGATAATACTACCATGGTAATCAAATGATGCCTCATCAATATTGATGATTATGTGCTTGTAGGAAAAACAATGGCACCTGCTAGCGGGGAATGATACTGTGGAAAAGATTTTTATTTATTTATTTTTTTGGAGACACAAACTGGGAGTTTGCTTGAAATGACACTGGATCTCTTGGGACCTTTGCTTCCCAAATAGATATATTTCCTGGGAACGTGCCACCTGCACACACCTGCACATAAATCTGTACAAAACTTGAAGCCAAGAATATGTAAATCTGGTAATTGTGGAGCCACACAGTGTCAATGACTCTATCCCAAGACATCAGTGCTGTTCAAAGGTTTATCCACAGCAATCTACAGGTCTCTAATATAAAACACCTCAAATTTGCTTCACATTCAGTTCACAGCAATCAGACAGATGGGCCTTAACTGAGATTAACTCAGGATCCTGAACCTGTCACCCAGCTCTATTCTGCTTCTGTTTCTTGATCTCTAATACTAATCATCTTGAACTGAAGAAAAACTGCAGCATTAAACTCAAAATAAGACAAAAAGGGTCGAAACTGAGAGGAGAAACCACTTTGCCTCCTTTATCCTCCTACATGTCTTTTCTTGTACAAAACTGAATCCAAACCTGAAGATTAGCACTGTCACTGAGATGACACACTCTGCACAGCATGACTGTAGATGATAGCTAACACACTCGCAAGTGACAGATGGATCAGTACTAACCAGCAGACACCATTAAACTGAACCTTGTGGTGTTGAGTGGCATAGCTAGTGCAGTGAACAGGACACCTCCTATTCATAGAGGAAAGCGCTGTCAGACGGCTCTTTAATGACCACTTACAGCAGAGGGATGGGTAGAGTCCAGCTCACACTCTCCTACCTCCAGCAGGAGTTATATGAAGATGGAGCCAGTCTTGGCTTGTTGCCCTGCCGTCACAGTAGCTGAGTCCGCTGTGCAAGTCCCACGTCTGGGCAGAAGGATAGCGAGGGTTGGGTCTGATGTCTGGAGCAGCCCTGAAATATACTCCAGAGGAGCTCTGGTTAATGGAGGCAGGTCACTTGGACATCTGTTTCTGGTGAGCAGAGGAGACAGAGAGAGAGATTAGTAGGAAGCAAGGGGGTTTAAGTGCTTTCTTGCATATAAGCTAAGAAATGGTTATCATACATTTGCTTGCACACACATCTCTCTTGCTTGTGCACACAAATTCACACATATATATCATACTACATTCATACACAAATTACACCATACAAATTAAAAGCACTGAGAACGGTGGCACACATTCTTCTGCCCACCTTTAGCATCTCACAACCAATCTGTGTCATGCTGACAGGTCATATCCTTGTCCATGCTCTCACTAAAACCAGGAGAATGTCACAGTGCTCACTGTACTTTCACAAAGATGGATGCTGCAGCAGCAGCATGGCACCGGCTGCAGCTCAATGACTTTGCTAACCTTTTTACACCAACACAAGCCTGCAGCAAGTCAACACAATGGTTATCTTTGTGAATATTTTGTACTGCAGATAACTAAGGTCCTCATAACTTGTTTATATACCCCAAAGACTGGTCAATGTGTCATAAACGCTCTTGATGTATGCACAGCAGGCACTTCATAAAGTTTTTCATTTTAAATTTTTACTGCAAAAATACAAGTGCTAGTCTGGTGTAATACAAACTGATGTTTTTTCCATGTGGAAATAGACACCTTCAAATCATGTGCACGGGGATAAAAGGATAGTCAGAAAGACAAATACACAAGGCTTTCCTTTGTAAGAAAGCAGACCTTGTGATCCATAGTAACCTAGTTAGAGTTTGAATCCACAAGGGAGTGTTATTACACTTAAACTGACAGATTTGTTTTTTTGTGTGTCTTTGTAACCCCCCCCCCCACACACACACACACACACACATATACAACATACAGTTTGACAGACAGTCAGATTCTGGGAAAGCCTGACAGGAGGGAGATGAAACAGCATTTGAGTCCTAAATCAAAACAAAAGAACATATACAGTATATTTCAGTCTAAAGTGACAACTGACATTCATACTGGATGTATGAGCAGCACACGTGGGAACAGAGAATTGGTTCATCTGTTGTATAAAAGAAGAACACATGACGGTGTATCACAGTTTCCGTGTCACTATATTGGATACATGTAGTCAGACGGGGAATATATGTATGTAGCGCTGACAAACATGACAGATTGAAAGGAGAAATGATTTACTTGACCTTTTTAACTGTTCCTCAAGTCACTTACTCTTCTTTGAGTTGACTACTTTGAATTACATCATTCGTATGAAAATAAGCAGCAGTGGTCGTACGGAATTACATCACATTCCCACTGTGCTTTTAAGGAAGCTGAATGTACAAGCAAATCGGTCAATTGACTTTTATTACGCTTTATGTAGTCCATGTCCTGTTCTAGACAGGGTGTACTGTACAGCAGGTGTTACCAGTATGAGCCACCATAAGGAGGACAGGGGATAGGCCTGATCCAACCCCTGCATGGAGACCCTATCTCTGGGAAAAGCCACGCAGACTTGGCCTTTCACTGAAGGCCACAGGGTGCAGAACCTGCAGAGCCAGATCCCTTTTAAAAGGAAAAGCTATCTTCTGAAGGCAAATTCCTTCACAAAGCCATGTTCCCCTGAGAAAGATAATGCTTTACTGGTCTTACCCATGGTGCCATGGACTAAGTCGCACACATAATGACAAACAACAGGGGATAAGCATGGGTTAGAGGCAGTGAAATACTGATTTGAATTGTCACAGGTGAAGCAACTCAGGTCATAATGCTCTACAAAACTGCAGCATTGAATTCATTAACAAGCCACAGCATTTTAATGGGAACACTATGCCTTTCTGCCCTCTTCAAAGCTCTGACACACTATATAATATCACAGCTTACACTTTGTGAAGATGGGTTAAAAAAAAAACTGCCTCTACTGAACAAGTCCTCAGAGTCTGAATTTCTATACACATCCACATAAAGTTCACTCGCGGTGTACACAAATGAGACTGTCTCTGGGGAAGGTGATTGGCTGGAGATTGCAGTGGCAAGGGTTCCCACTGAGGGACGAATGTACAATAGAGCCCTAAAGGGTCTCTTGGAGAAGGGCGGTTAGCCTCCAAGTGCCCCCCTGTGGTAACTCTATCTCAGGGGTGGCGGGGGGCCCTCAGCTGGGGCTAAGTGGAGGTGTGTAAGTCAGTGTTCCTCCCCTCCAGCTGTACCACCTCCCAGAGCCTGGAAATAGAATTGGTGACTGATGGTTTTGGTTCTTTTCCTGCTTCCACTCTTTACTGTATGAGAGTACTTTGCGTTGCATGTTCAAGATAACCTTGAAGGGTGAAGCGACAGATAAAAGTGGCACCTGGTAGGTGGGAATTTCATAACTCAGTAGGGAAGGCATTGTAGTTATACAAGCCTACATGTTCAGTGCAAGCTTTTTTTTATTCAAATTTTTCAAGGCACTTAAGTTATTATTACTGTTGCTCTTACAATTTTATTTTAGTATATTTAAACTGAACTGCATGAAATAAAAAACATTCAGTAGCTGCATTTCTAAGCAGTCTGGTTTACTTTACAAAAATATAGCAAGACAACCTATTATTTCTGCATTTGTTTCACACTACTTATCTGGATAAGCTGGTGCTGTCCTGGGTACTAACCAACCACAGCATTCTAGCTCACTGTGAACCAGTGCCCCACGGGGCGCACTATAGGGCTATAGTAATATATATATATATATATATAAACACACATCAACCAAAAACTAAGACACTTTCAAACTGCTTACTGTAGTGGCTACATTCCTTCTATGTTATTGGTCAATCTGACAATTTATCATGTCAAAATTGAGTCAAAATAAATGAAACAATTTTTAGTGTGACCGTGACTTGCAGGAACAGTTCCCTGCAAATGGAGGCACATAAATGTAATGACTCTCCCTAGTGTTATACTGGTTACTGAAGAATCAGCAGGTGAGGAATGGTGCAATGAGTAGTTCCCCAAAAGCTCTAGTACAGATCCAGATTAGTACTCATCAGGGCTCCATCTGTGCTGGAAACAATTGTATCTTTCAACCTATGCAGCAAAGCATTTGCCTCACACTAAACAGGGTTTGACACTGTTGCTAAACTAATGTTTCATCAGGCACTTGATCCCACCAGGAGAGTGAGAGGTTCTCTAATGTGTTCTGACACGGCTATATAGAAACAGCCCGCTTCAGCTCCTGCTTACAATAATGTATGTGAACTCATGAACATTACAGATTCACAATTTATTTGTTTCACTTCTGTTAGTAAGGATGCTGTGAGGATCTTCATTACATACAATATGTACCAAGTTTAGTTTGGGTATGGAAAAAGGGTGAGTCATACCACTGAGTGTAAATCAATAATACAACATCATACTACAGAGAGAATTAACAAGACTTCTCTATTTTCTATGTTCTCCAAAATATCATCTTCATTTATTAACATGTAAGTTATTGTCATTTCAATGTCAAGGTGCACATTTCTGCTATTTTGTTTTAGTGCAGTGATTATGATGTCAAGAGAAGAGTCAAGAAAAATCTGTTCCCCAGTGGCCTTAAGAATCATCAAATAAAACACACTCCAAACGACCAAATGCTGGTATTTGATTTTTTTGGTAGTGCTTTGGAAAGAGGGCAGAATTCTGGAAACCTTGATACATTTGATACTTCCTGTCAGACGTGTAGATAAATCTAAAGCCGAGTGGGATGAAGATAACAAGGTAAGACAATGGACTGGCGTCACGCCACTTCATCTTTCACTCTCTGTCTTTTTCCAATCTCTCTCTGTCTTTGCTGTATCATTCTCTTTCACCCCTCTTATCTCATCATCTATCTTTTTTTTTTGTCAGCTTTCTCCCTCTTTTACAATGCCGACACATCTGTTCAGTCCTTTCACCAACCACTATTGTGCAGTGAACGATGTTGCCTTAAGCCCTGAAACATCAGAGAAGCCAAAAAGCAGGACAATAAAAGAGAATCTCTCTCTTAGGAGCTTTCCAAAGGTTCTTAGCTGCTGCCCACAGATAGCTGTTAACATCATTTTTTATTGTTGGAAACATTCCCTCTTACAAGGAGAAGTCTAACTTTGTAAAACTCATATGAGATAAACCCCTCTAACTTCACTTTTCTCTGGCATTGACTGATTTACAGTAATTATCTTTATTGTAGTTGTGCTGAGCATAGAACACCACTCTGGGTTGGATTACAATGGCAGTGGAGAATATTTTAAACTTCAGGAAAGTGCACTTTAACAATCAACCTTGGTTTAACAGTATTATAAAATAGGACTGATGGTAGGGGCTTGAGGTCATTCAACTGATGTGCAAGTGACCTATTAACAGCATAATTTAACTTTGTTGAGGAAGCGCTTCTTTTGATGAAAAGTGAATAGGTCATACAACACCTGTGTCATTCCTTAATGCAAATCTTCCATTCAGCCCAATTAGCCTTTCTTCCAGAGCACACATTTCTATTCAAGCTGTCAGTTGAAGGGACATTAGCCTTCACAACTTGTGTTTGTGCTTGAGACCTAGAGTGCTTTCTTAGCTCAGGCTACTCACTACCAGACAAGCATGAAGGATTTCAAAATGATGAGTGGCTCTCTGTAATCTGGGATTTAAGAGTGACAAATGCAGTGAAAATGCCACAAAGAGATGCTTTGGGTATTTTTAAGTTTTAAAAGTTACTGGAAGTAAATTTAGTCCCAAACAGAGAGTTAAAGTGTAATTTCCCCTAAAGAGCATCAAGAACACATTATATTTTTATTTTCTTTGGGTTTAGTTCAGTAACACTTTCATTAACTAAGAGGATTGATGTGTAGAGGCCAGTTTATGCTCTGTACATCTGTGGTGACTGGATGAATCTGTGGACAGTCCAAATATTCTGTCTGAATGGACTGTCTGCTTTGCATGCACCCTAATTGCAAATGTGCCAGACAGGTAATGTGGGTGCTTGTGTGGTGGTGTGAATTCTTTCTAATCAGATCATTATGTCTTGTATTATTGTATCTTGGTTACTGTCTTACACAAATGTCTCAATATGCTCTCTTTTTATACTGAGTATATACTGAGGATACTGAGTGGAGTTGGTTTTCTGTGTCCTGAAATGTTGTGTTTTAGTTAAAGTGAGCCTTCACAGCTGGACCACATTAATTTGAAGGGTTATCTATTTGATCCTAATGTTCAAACAACTTCTAGGAAATCATGATGTGAATAGGCAAAATTCTCATTCCCATTCTCACATGAAGAGCAGGCCAGCGGCCCGGCTTTTGACCGTCACCACTTGTCATCCTCTAACTGTTTAATTGTGTATGTGTGTAAAGGGGGATGTTAAGAGGCAGAGAAAGATATAAGAAGGTATGAGGCTTGGGGTGGAGGCTCTTCGTCTCTTCCGCTGCTCCTGCTGCTCCTGCTTCTTCTGCTTTAAACAGCCACCTAGCATTGTTATCTTACTTTCTTATAATTTTGTAATAAAACTCTATATAAATTTTAAGTCCGGTCTTCTGTTGATTTCTGTGACAACATTTGTTTCATGCCCTGAAGGTAGTGTCGTATTTTGTAGTGTGCATGTGTGGAATTTGTCCACGTATGTATAACTGTATCTGAAATCAAAGCACCTCCTTGTGCATAGTACTTCTCCCCCTGGTGATTCCAAATAATTTGTGTTTAACTACATGTGTTTTGCCTGTCCACTGGTGAGCCTACATTCATCCAGTTTTTTATGCATTGGAGGATGTGTAAACCCTGCAGCTTCCCTGTAAGGGAGAGCTGTGTGCAGTCACCAGGGCCAACACCACCACACACCAGAGGCGTGGCATGAGCAGCACATTAGCAGAGCAGCAGCAACGGCTTCGCTGCTCCATCTGTGTGTGCACAGATCAAAGTCCAACACATAATCATTCTTGTTCTGCATGCAAATGGAAAGCATAAAAATATGCTTTGGGTTACATTTATAAGTGTGTAGCATGAGTTAAGTGACTGAAAAACATGGCTGAAATGGTTCGGGTGTAGACAGAAAGTAAGCTAACAGCTGTTGATGGTCAGTAAAAGCCTCCAAACAGTGTGTTCAAGTTAAAACATAATGTCTTTTTTAATATTTTATGTTACAGACATGTGGGTATAGAGGCTATTGAGCTGTTTACCTTAAGAGGACCTGTGTTGGTAATTTAATGACTTACTAATTAGCTAATTAGTAAAGAAATGTAATGAGTAATGCTGTATTTGAGTAGGCAATACATTTTTCAAGTAGTCTGTCTTGCCTCCCACTGTATAGGCTCCATTGACTGTGAGTTGGCTGATGAGTTAGCCAATTCTTAATAATCAGCTTGACAGTATAATTCCATATTCAGTATATATATGCTCTAATTAGTTATAACTGAATTGGTAGATAAACCACACCGTGTGTGTTTGGTGTCGTCTCTTAAAGCCGTGGGTTCCATCATCAACCCTTTTCCTGCCTCTGACCTTGTCAGTGCCTTGTCTGTCTGTCAGCTAGCTGCACTAAAAAGGCTAAAGCAATCTGGCAGCCTCCACCGGATAAAAGGGAGGGGTGAGAGGAGAAACAAGGGTGGAGGAGGGATGAGGGAGATGTGACCTTTCTATTTCCACAGAATTGTTTTTTTTTGGTAAACAGCCTTTTAGAAATGAGCCAAACGACAGGTTGGCACACACTATACTACAGCAGGAGACTGTGTGCCTGAGTTCATTCAAGTTTCATCAGTTTTTTTTATCATATTCTTACTTGCGTGTGATCTAAAACCTACTATAAACTTTTAAATAAAAAGCTAATACTGCTACACAACATAATCAAAACCAAGGCAACTTTATTGAAAATGCAAAAGTCAATATCTTTACTCCATCTTGTTTCCAAGCTTTCATGTATTTTTATCCAATGAATAAAGTTAAAAAGCAACAGAGGAATGTGAAAAGCTTGAAGTTGAAGGTCAAGGATAAGTAAGGAGGAGTAAGTAGTACTTCCTTTGTAATTTTTTGTGATTTCGCTCTTTTAAAACCTCAGCAGAATATGGTGCTATGTCCTTTTGAGTGAAACACAATGCATACCGATGTTGTCCCAGCTTACCAAGGTCAACAACACAGTACAGGCAGCTAATGCCACAGGTTTTGCGATGTAAAAATGCACAGAGAAAAACTCAGGCGAGGTCACTTATAAGCACAGGATCAACAATGATGACTTTATTAAGACACACTTGTGGGGATGAAAACACAATCTGTCCCTCTGTCTCGCTCTCCCTTTCTCTCTCTTACACACACACACACAATCTCAGGAAAGAAGACTGAGATTGGAAATAAAGACCATCCTTTGTGTCTGAGAAGTGTGAATGGGAGCAGTAATGTTTTCAATTTGAGCCCTGAGAGCAATAATGGAGCTCATTCTACACCACCTAGATACTGTAGTACTGTTCGTCTTAAAGCTTTAGGATTCTATCATCCTTCACTCTCTCTATTCCTCTGCCTTTCTTAACACTGGGCACTGTTCACGAAGGGATTCATTTGTGGAGTAAGAAGATGGGATGGTTTTTCTGAGAAAAAAAAAAAAGGAGAACTGTGGAAAGAGGAGAAAGGGGTAAATGAATGAAGAGGTACGGGGGCAGACGAATAACCCCGTTTGACTCAGGGTGTTATTTCAGACTCTGGCCTCTAGTATTTGAATGACACCTGCTCCAAGTTGTTTCATTCATTCACCCTGTATAAGAATTCAATTTCACTTCAGAGATTGAGTCTCAGGGCAAGTGCTCAAGTGTGCATCGCTTAGCGTTAACATGCCGATGAGTGATCCATTCTTCCTCTGCTGGAAGAGGAAAAGGCAAATTTAAGCCATGTTATTGTCTCAGCCACTGAGCTTCCACAAGTATGCTTTAAAAGACTTTTAAACGCTCACTGGGGAAATAATGTTGCGAGATCTAAATGCTGAGCCAAAGGCAATTGTGAAACATTCAGATCTGAAAATAAAAACATGATTACCTTTGTTGACTCTAATATATTGATATTAGAACTGCTTTTGTATCCTCAAAGACTGCCATGTCAGTGCTCAATAAAAAAAAATTAATAAACCACAGAAGTGGTGCCAAAGGTGTCATATAATTAAAGAAAACTTTGGATGGAAACTGAAATGTCATCAAATGATAATCCCAAGGACAGCAAGGAAGGAATGCCTAATGGAGAAAAACAAAGTGGTCTCTACTTTTTCACTCATGGCTACATGTTCATACATCTGACGAAAAGTGTACATGCACACATAAATGCATACATTTGTAGCAGTCCATCTGACCTTTAAGAAATGGACCTAAGAAGACAAAAGTGTGAAAAAGGCAGAGAGAAAGAGGTGACGAAAGATAGTAAGGAGACAGAAAGAGACAGGATAAAATTATTTGAAATGAATGGACGATAGCTCTTCCCTCCAAACACTGTTAAATCTGCGTGTCTGAATTTCTTGCTCCATCAATCAGAAACAAAAGCCCAAGTCTCAGCAGACAATTTTAACTGCTGATGCTTTTCAGTTTTGCCCTTTATGTCCATTTCTCTCAAAACAAAGAGGCATCTGGGCATCGTCAAGATTCACGTTTGTGTGTTTTCATGCCTGTCAAATAACAAAAACTACTTGTCTGCATCTCTTTGTGCCTATCATTGTGTCGCTAACAAGTTAATCCCTTCGCCTGCTTGGCTCTAAATGCCAACATGTCTTATGCACAAAATGGATTTATGTCGAAACAAATTGTACTTTTTACATATATATTTGCATCCTTTCTATATTTAGCTGTACATATGATTCACATCTTCTTTTTCTTTTAACGTGAACAGTTAGCTGCTGCTGCTGCCTCAGTTTTCCTGAGATCAAAATAATCTCAAACATCATAACATGCCCTTCAATCGAGAGGGATAATTCAGCAGTTCAAATGCCTTATAGTTATTAGCTTTAATAAATGAAGCATCACCACTTACTGTTTGTACTTAAACTAAAAGCCTAGGATCACAGAGAAACACTGAACACATCAGAGGATGCTGGTGATGAGTGACTGACCTTGAGCGTATTTGTGTCCTTAGATGAACATATAGATACACTTCACCTCCACCAGTGTGCCAGTATTGGTAAGATATTTGAGCATTCATTTTCAAAGGATGGCTGATCTTAAGCGGCTATCTCTCACTGGGCCGTGACGGACACATAAGGCTCAGTTTGATTGGACTGCAAGGACAAAGTCAAGATGAACTTCAGCCCCTACATACTGTATGAAGGATCAGCTGTGCTCTGCAGGTACAGCAATGTTTGTCAAGAGTCCACATAGAAAAGACACCTTTTAATTAGATTATCAAGAATCAATGAGGCATTTTTTTTATTATTAGTCACTTAAAGGATTGTACAAAGGGGGTTTGGAAATAAAAGGGGTTTTTATATTATTTCCTTTCCTTTTGCGTTTTAGTATTAGTTAGTAGTAGTTTTTTATATTTTTTGCACCTTTATTCTGCATCATCACAGAAAACCGACATGTATACTTTAAAGCCCATAATGCTTAGCTGGCTTTTGATTGGCTGAGTAGTAGGTCAATGAAGTAAAACATATGACCATGGTTATTCACAGTTTTGAACATAATAAGTTTGTTAATGCCTACACATGGTCTTCTGTTGATTATCCTCAATCTTTTTTTGGTGAGGAGTAAACTTTGACCTTGATCCATGTGTTTATTAACTTATGTTTTGATATTTTTTATCAAAATCCCATATATTATTATGAGATATTAAGAGGACAGTGTTACTCTTTAGGTAAGGGTCCTGAGAACCTGTTATGAACAGTGAATGAGTAAGTGAAACATAAGGTTCATCCCTCCTCCCTAGTAATCTTTACACAGTCCCTTAATTAGTTTTAAGATAAATTAATAATACATAATTATCAAGACATTAAACCTAATTAAGATATTTGGATAAATATGATGTGCTATTTATCCCAACTTGACCACTACAAGGAACGCTGCAGAAAGTAATGGCAGCTGGGTATGTCTGCAGAGGATAAAGGTGATTTGCAAAAAAAAAAAAGAAAAAAAAAAGAAAAAAAATAGAACAAACAGATGCACTTCCTAAGTGCTAAAAAGGGGAGCGGTAATGAAACTTCGTGTTCATTTAGGCCACCTGTCTTTTTCCAGAGCAGGTAAGACAGGACAGCTTCATAAGGGCTTTTTTTTCTCTCCGGGTCCAGGAACAGGATATGTTTGCCAACAAAGTGATGGCCAGCAAGTTTATCTAAGCTGACAGAGATGAATCTCCCAGCAGAGGGCTGGGCCTGTTCAACTGTCCTGCTGAGGGGAGCACCACACCACAGCTGACATTAAATTATTTCAGGAGGTAATTAGTCTTCTGTTTTTCACCAAGATGCCAAATGCTCTCGATCTCATGCTCTCGTGCACACAGCCACGTCAGATAGACCTGCAGCACTGATAAAGAGGGCGAGGAAGAATTGCTTCTTTTCTTTTTTTTCAGAAGACATTTGCCCCATCTTGTAAGTACAAAAAGTCAGAGAACAAAAACAATCCTTTTTAGATGTAGGTGTTATAGCTGAGCGAACATTTACGGGTGTTAATCTTAACAAAAATGTCACTGCATATTACACAGTTATTATTCAGAATAAAAGAACCTCATCACCTACTTTCCTTCCCGGTGAAATTCTTAGTTTCTAATTTGCTTAAACAGTAAATTAAAGACTGCACTAGCTGACTTGATGACAGCAGACATTACGAACCTAAGTTATTCAATCAGGAGACCTTCAGAGAGAAGTGCTAAATATTACAACTCAACAGCCGTGTTAGGCTTTTCTTTTCTCTATTTTCTCTCTCTCTTCCTACTGAATCCCAAACTGAGGCCTTTTTACTATGCATCTGAAGTAAAATTAAGGTTGATGCCCTATCAAGGAAAATATGATTTGGCTGTCATATTATGAATATTGTTGTCTTTATGGACTATATTATGCAAAGTCATGCAAATTAGATACGCAGCTATCAGAGAAAACAACTCTTAATTTTGTCCTTCTGCTTTTCTTATGTTTAGCGTGTAATGAGGTTATGTGTGCTGCCAGCAAATGAAAAGTCACTTTCATGGCATATTATTTTCTCATGTAGCTCCCTGATCAAGTGGTGCATCCAATATCATCACTTCATCCTAAGATAAACAAAAAGCCTTTTAATCCATAAACTTTCTAACATACTGGATACGACACTAGAATTTTGAAAGCTGTGTCAGCTTTCCAAAAACACATAGCCGCAAACCGTAATTGTTCTGTTTTTGTTTGTTTGTAAATGAAATCGTTGAAGTGCAGAGTGAAGAACGCCTTTAAACTAATCTCATTTTCTCTCTCTCTCTCT
This sequence comes from Ctenopoma multispine, assembly GCA_034779795.1. Classification (NCBI taxonomy): domain Eukaryota; kingdom Metazoa; phylum Chordata; class Actinopteri; order Anabantiformes; family Anabantidae; genus Ctenopoma; species Ctenopoma multispine. Next base: position 6,322,024 of record JAUYWH010000002.1, read on the forward strand.
CGTGTCCGACAATAAAAACACATAGCGTGACACGGTAGTTTACAGTTACTTAGCGCAACTTGTGGCTACGTTCTCTCATTGAGTGGGTCATTTGAGGGGTAAAGAGTAATTTACCATGAAAATCCAATTGCTTTAATCTAATTTCATTTGATAAAATTCACAATAGGCTTACAGCCACAAAGCGTTTACCTAGCTGAAACAGTGGAAGTGGCCCAGGGGGACAATTACTGAGCTACAGATACCTGACTCACAGTACATTAAATAATACAGTTTAGCTCCTGTATGTGAAAATTGTTGTTCCATTTACATGTGAGGGTTTAAATGGAAATGCACTTTTAGGTATTAAATTTAAATTTACCAATACATTATTTTGAGATTATGAATGCTGAGAAGGGTCTTCTTTTTTCATATACCGCTCCTCCCTATTCTAGTCATTTTCACCCATTAATTAGTTTTAAGCTTCATTATAACAATTTTTCAACATGTATTAAAGATATTTGAGGAAAAGGACGTTGTATGACTGAGGTTAAAATTCTATAGCTGAACATAAGCTACTGTATGTAGTTAATTCTCTTTCAGTATAGGGAGGTTGAAACAAAAAGCTGGACAATTTCAAACAAAAGGCTTTTTGTTGAGGGCAGTAGGTGAGCATTACATTTCTGTGTTGGTGTTTTTTCACCACTACACCTGTAACCTGCAGTTTAGACAAGAAAACATTTTGGAGTTTCTGGTTTTTTTTTGGTTTATTTTTCTGAGCTGCGTCATGACTTTGTGATTGGCTCTGGACATGCAGCCAGTATTCTCGATAACTCCCGCTGCTCCAAAACCTGCGGAGGACACACGGATTAATCTGCTGCACTCGTGCATAAAGATAGACAGAAAGCAGCACACATTGTGTTACTGTGATGGATCACGGATACTAAGACATTTATTTGTTCATAAATGAACAGAAATGTGCAATTATTAATGGTTGTGGTGGAGGCCTTTGATGACTGTGGCCAAGCAGTTAGTTCTTTGTCAGGGTAAGCAGAATAAGACATTCATTTAATTTCGTGGATGGACAAAAAAAGAAAATATCCTTGGTGAAGTGAGTCACAAAGCATTATTATTTAACACCATAAAAATGGATGCTGCCACTTCTCAAGTGTATTTCATGTTCATAGGGATTTTAAAGATCCACTCACCACGTTTTCTTTTAAATAATTTGTACGTAGCACCAGAAGGTTTATTTTAGTGTAAAATGATTCACATAATAATCACGCAAATGGGAGCGTGATTGTTCATTTCGTTGCTTCGTGTAGTCTGTCTCCCATTAGAGATGCAAAAGGGAGTGTAATCAAATGTGTTTACAAAAGCCACTGTTGTCAGTTCTACAGGAACAATAATTCTGTTTTATTTACATAATTGCATAAAATGACATGTGATGATGTTTCTGTTTACATGACTGAGGAATTTATTTAGTGGATGTCCAGAGAAGAATGTGACATTGTTTTGCATAAGTAAAAAAATACACTAATAATAACTACTTTCTTGTTATACATCAAATCACAAAGTAAAATGTGAAGCAGTTTTTTTTTAATCTTACTTCAAATGTGTCTAGAATTTCTAACATCAACTGTTCAGTGCAAACTGTACCCCTGATACTTTATGAGTTATGTACAAATACGTCACCAAATCTAATAATTGTGTTTTTGTTTGTTTTTTATTCGGCGCAACTATTAGCGTGTTACCTAAAATGGTGACCGTGGTGAACATTACACTGGCTGTTTCATTGGCACTGCTTTCACTGTGAACACATGAAAGCATGATGTTGTTTGTCCAAGCTGCAGGCTTCAGAAAGAGAAACACTGTGTTTTGGACAGACAGAGAGAGAGAAGCATTGTTTCTGGTCAGTTAATCTACACTATGCTGTCAGATTTATATTGCTCTTTCACCTGCCCACTGTGGCACAAACCACATTATCAAACGGGTTCAGGTGACAGCAAAATCTGCTCTCACCTAACAGTTGATCGCTTCAGAAACCATTTACTCATTCTAAAATACGACTTTAAGTTGGCCGCAGTCCTCCATAGCTCCTGATGGAATTGAACCTGAGAATGAGGCGTGCAGGCCCCATGTGATCTCCATGTAAAGTCCGTGTGACCCCGTGCTTCCAGAGGAAAGTATCATGCTAGAGGTCTGTTTCCTGTTGTGTAAGGCCTGTCTGTGTGACACGTGATGCCAAGCGGTCACACGTCAAGCTGATTGCACATCAGATGCGTGAAAAACTGCAGCAGGAGGGAGAAAATGGGAAAGGTGTGTTGCGCTCTTCCCTGCAGGCCTGACACCCGCATTTTGGGCTTGTCCTACCACTGAACGAAACCATTTCAGACAGTCGGGCAGGGGGGCATTGATTTTACATTGAGGCTGCAAACGTAACCTATCATTGACAGGATCCAGACAGATGGATTAAGAAAATCCTGTTTTTGAAATGCATTTGCATAGCAAATCGCAGCAGGCCACCCACTTCAGTATCATTGATTTCACTGATCTGCAAGCGACTTCACAGCTGGACTAACTTCCCTCCACAGCCATTCAGCATGGATGACCCACACTGGCTGAGAGGCATGCGCATATTTTCCCCGTGGTTTATCATTCCTCAATGTCATTTTTAATGAATATGAGACCACATCAACTCATATCCGTCTCAAATCATAAACCTCCATAATAAGTTGGAATAGATTGCTCATCGTAGTAGAGCTTTGCTCTGCCAGAAACAGTTCTGTAAGTGTAATATATTGGATAATACATCAGAATTATATGCTCCAACCCCTCCCCAGTAACAGCTAAATATTTTGTCCTCTAGTCAGTTACAGTCCAAAGAGTCTAAAGCAGTGTGTCTAAAACATTTTTAACTGTTCTGTTGTTCAAATGTGATCATTCTGACAAATTGCTGTATTGGCATATTTATTTAATAGAATAGCGTATTTGGAGGTGAAAGCAAAAAAGCAACAACAGGAGAAGTAAGATTACAATGAATAACAACTCTATTATGTCCCTTGTCCTCTATCTCCTGTTGTCTTCTTTTCCCTAATCTCATTTCACAGGGGACGATGGCAAGGATGAAGAAAGTTTTCCCGTGGTATCACACGAGAGACTACCCATCCACAAGAGGAAAAATGAAGCGAATAAATAAAGAGAAAATCGAATTCCTTCAGCCGTTGCAAAAGTGCCAACCAATGAATCAGCAGAATAAATTCTCTTCAGAGATAAACAAACATGATATTTCAGCTGGGAGATACAGGACGGAAGGACCACTGTCGCTCTCGTAAAGTTCAGAGCGCTCCGGACCGTAAAAGGAGCCGCCTTCTCAATCAGGAAAGTCTGACAGGGAGGCCTTTACAGCTGGAGCTTTGTGATGAAAACACACGGAAAAGCTCCCATACACACGCCCTCGAGCAGGACTTTAAAACCACAGATATATAGCCTCATACAGAAAGTCATTAAAGTGGGACTTTGAAACACAAGTGGCTCCCAACACACAGTCGACACACTAAGTGCCCATAGGCTTGATTTACACAACCATATGCTACACAGCAGCTACATCATGTAATAATAAAAGATGAGGCTCTATCCTGAACGTGAACTATGAACTTTTTTACTTACTTAATTTTTGAATTTTCTTTCGCTTGTGTAATCATTCTGTGCTGATTTTAATATACATAAACTCGACCCCCCTCTCGTGATCAAACCTACTCATCAATGTGAAGAAAGAAACATTGTGGTTTCCGTGTTGTGGCATCTCCATGTGTGGAGATGATAACAAGACAACGGTGACAGCCAGAGTCAACATTTATGCTGTTGACTTTAAAGGTCAAACTCTGGTGCATGTTTCTTTGCCTTTTTCACACCTTCAGGCAGAAACACGATCTACAGATGTGAGAGAGTCACTCATGTGAAGTGATACTTGAAAAGAGAAAGCTAGAGGCTGTGTGGAATAACCATTTGAGGACTCTTTGGAGGAAAACAAACCAGTCTATTTATGTGTCTCGGATTAATTCAAAAGACATCTAAAAAGGTTTTAAAATTCAATTTGGACTGGTGTTTGAAGTTCTGAATATGACACAGTTCAATTTCTTTCTTTCTTTTTTTTCTTCAGAAAGACCATTTTGTAGATTTAGCAGAAGATGCCTGAGTCAAACTTCTTGGCTGAGATTTTGTCTTTGCCTAATTTATTGGATTGTTTCCAAACACACACCAAACTATTGCCTTGACAGGTTAAACGGTTCTCGTAACATGGAGGCACATTACTTTGGCACGGTGAGAGTATTTTGGAAGAACAGCATGGCGAACTGCAGAGCTGCTAGTCTCTCATCTTGTTTCAAGGAAACAACACATAATTGGTCTCGGCACTTGTACTGTTAGTGCTGTATAACACTTGTTTGGGCATGTCAGCTATCTTTGGAGATAAATGGATTCCCATGGAAATAAAAAGGGTAGACTGTGGAGTTAGATTTTCTGTGTAATTATAATCATGACATTTTTTAAAATGTGCACAATGGCAGCGAAATGGGCATTAAAATGGGTTTTAATGTTAACTGTTAACTGTCGCTTCTGAAATAGTTTCTTTGTCCCAATCTTCGGTATTTTAAGGCCAAAAAACGAAGCCTCCATCCCACCAGAGACTCTCACTCAAAATCGATAAGAGCCACCGACATTGTGAATGACTGAGCTATCATCCTTCACTATTTATAGCATGTGATGTTCTTTGAACCATGAAATTAATAAATAGCATGCTCAGTAATTGCCTGGAAACCAAGCGCTGTGGCAAAGTGAGGTATAAAATCAGTGGCATCAGATGGGGTTTCTAATAAGTTGTCACATTATTGTCAATGACCTTCAAGCAATTAAAACAGCAGAGGAGTAAAAGAGAGAGACCGAGAGAGGTGGGAGGGAGGTGTAGAATCAGGAGGAGGGGTTAAGAGGAGTTGAATTGATAGTAGTACAGAAGGACTCTTATTAGGTAGGATGATCTTCATTAAAAGGCACTGACTATGAGAGGCAGAGCAATCCGGACAGCAGCATGTTTGGCCTGTCACAGGAAAGTTTAGCTTAATTTAATGGAAATGACACTGATAGATGAATAAAATCAAAAATTTCTCCTATCAACCAGAATTCAGACGGTGAGGAGGGAAGCAGTTTGCTGTGTGTGCACCACTGGTGGCTCTAGGTGCTTTTTTTATTTTTATTTATAAACAGGGCTTTGGTGGAACTCGACTGCGAAAAGAAAACTGTACCAGTGCATATAAAAGGGAGAATTTTACACAGCACAATTCAGCTACCAGCACTTGGCCGATTTTACTAGCGCATATTATCAGCGAGCAGACAGCATTTCAAAACAAGAAGCGGCCTAATAAAACATAAAATGCATATACTGTGTATTCACACTACACTAACAATGAGGTCACACTCCTCTACAAATGTGATATGAGTAAACGGATTCTCCCTGCATTTTTGCTGTGTTTAGACCCTGTATTTTTTTTTGCTTCGCACTTGTTATTATATCACCAGAAATTGATTTTAATGCCTGAATGACTGAACAGGGCCATAATGACGTGAGCATAGCAATACTGTAAACTACAGTCACACACCGTTTGATATGGATCAGCTGTTCCGTGCTCATCACTAACCAAGCTTGCTCATTTGTACGCCATGTTAAACCTGGCACTAAACTTTCAACATCCCATAATGCCAACAGCTTGGGGCTGAAATCCAGCAGAACAGCCACAGTAATAGTGACTATCATGACATAGCAATCAACGGTTTGCCCAAATTAGGCAATAAATGATGGTAAAAAAAAAGAAAAATTAGGTAGCAGCCCTGAGGACTATAACAAAACAGAAAGTAAAATATTATGGAAGTAGATACCCGGTAAATGTTATTACTGAATGTCAGTAACCAAAGTCTTTTCACAACACTTGGTGTTACTGAGGTGGAGGCTTTTGCAAAAGATCTGTCTGATCTTGCTGGCTTGCTTCTTTGGCTGGTACACAGGACGTGGTAACATACATTTTTCCTCTGGGGTACATTTGCATGTCAATTGTCTGGTCATGTGTGGGCGATGAATATGCGTTTGTACAGCAAAGGTCTCAAATGTCACATTATTTATACATCCATTTATATATACAGTATATAGATATATGTATATTTTTTTTAAGACAAGAAGCTGTGGATATTTTTTTCCTTGCAGCAGTTAAATGAGTAAGTAAAAAAAACATATATTGGTTTTATTGGAGTTCTGTGCTGGAGTATATCCATCTGTTTGGAATGAACAAGCAACTCTCATTCATTAATTAGTCAACCTCTCTACCTGTGGGCCAACCTGCCATACTCTACTGTGATTGATGGAACAAGAAAAATGGAAAGGGACCATTATTACTGATGAGAATTATAAATACATTTCAATTAATAAAAAAAACGCTGCTAACTGTCTTAGAGGTTCTGGTGGATATTGGGTTTTCTGTTCAGCATAGGGAGATAATAGCAGTGGTACAGGAATAGAACAACAGCAATCTCCAGTGCTATTCTAGGTGAATGAACAGAGAAATTGAGAAATTGAGGGAGGAAGAGACAGAAACAAAGTGAGTGAGTGAGTGAGTGAGGGCGGGTGGTGAGAAAAAGAAAGACGAGGGTGGATATCGCCCAGCGCTCTTTAATAATCAGGGCAGCGGAGGTTCAGGAACCAGACATGAGCAACCCAGTGGACACTAGAGGAAGGGCAATGGGGTCACACGGCACGAAGGGGGAAGACATACAGCATTGCACCCACAGGAGATTGATGTGTTTCCCAGCAATCTACAAGCCCATAAAAAAGGGCATGGTCTGTGGGCAAGCTTAAAAACCAACTAGGGAATTGGTGTACAAAAGTTCATCTGGCACTGTCATAACACTGCAGCATGACAACATAACCTAATAACATCGAGAGCTTCACAGGTATGGGCATCTATTTCCTCTCAAGTGTAAGATAGGAAGGGTAAAATGTTTATTTTATTTGCTGATGTGTTGCTGTAGATGTGTAGATAAAATTGTAACATAAACTTAACTCCCACTGAAATGTCAAACAGTATTCACCTTGATGCTCTCTGTTGTATTCAAAGCCACCCTCTATAGACACATTGTCAAAAGTAATAACAGTCCTTTCCACAGCGTTCCTTCTGGTGTGGGCTTGCAGTGTCAACTCTCCAATGGTTTTCTGCTCTTCTGTTAGTCACAAACGCCCTGTCGTTGATCATTAGCCAATGAGCAGAAATCTCGTTTACAATTCAATTTTACAGGATGTCCAATGCCACATTAGCTCATGAGTAATCTAGTATAAAGTTATTCTGCCTAATTAAAAAACAAGAGGTCATGTCCAACATTTGGGAAAATAATCAGATCCTCAGCTTAGTTTGACATAATGGTAAATATTCATTATTTTATTTACTGGTGAAATGAGACTACTGATGTCTGTACAAGACATTTGAAGCTGCTACCAACAACTAGATATCCTAATTCAGCATTAGGTCTGGAAACAGGAAGAAATGGCTGACGTGGCTCTGTCCAATAATTAACACCTCACGTCAATCAAGTAAATAAGCTAAAGGTTACATTACCAGTGTAAAAATACAGTCCCCGGCAAAAGTATCTCCAGTAACCTGTTGGTTTGTGCCGCACAGTGAAAATTTTCTCTAAATCTCTAAAATGACGAGCAGATGATTAGCAGAAAGTAATGTCTGCTGTGGACGTTTTGAGTGCACCGTATACTGGACAGGTTCACACACTCAACATTTGGACACCACTATAAAATGGCTACCACAGGGAATAATTTCAGACACAGCCAGTGAACTCAAAGGTTCAAAGTAAAGAGGGACGTTTTAGCCAAATATTAAGTTTTATTCACTTTCATTTACTTTAAAACTGTATGTTTTTTTTTTATGTTTTGTTTATTTTTGCTTGCTCAAAATGTGTTGTTTAAACATAAATGTCTTCCGTACAGCAAAAAGAAACAAACCAGCCTTGTCATTCCAATACTTTTGGAGAGGATTATACTTCATAACTGCAAAGAAAAACCCGTATTATTACTTGTTTAAAAGTAAAATGCAGGAGTGCAGAAAGGATCTGCAGTGGTAATAGAAAGTAGTGCACGTAAATACAGTACTGTAGTAAATGTAGTTACCGCTGCGAGAGTTGTTCATTTTAGGAAAAAAACACACAAATAAAGCTTCACCAGTCCAGGCAAACTACAAACTTATTACAGCCACATTTCATACCGAGAATGAATGTTTCACACTCAAAAGACTTCATCTTCAAAGAGCTCCAGCTGACTCTTTGACACCTACAGTACCTGTGTGTGGAATGTTGCAAAACCCAAGGTAATTTTCAGTATTTCAAAGCCGCATTTGTGATGACACCCTGAGTACACTCTATAACCTCCCCAAGGACACCGCATTTGCATACACGTCTGACTCTGAATACCCTGCTGTACAAGCTGTATTATAAGTCGAGTAGTGGAAAATGTCTCTATTGATTTTTAAGGGTCAAAATATCTCCCACCAGGTCACTGTGTTTCTTCCTCTCCACAAAGTCACTGCATTGTCTTTTATAGTTGCATTGGAAGATCAAAGAGCATTTTGAACTGTGGTGCCTTGTTTCAGAGCAGTGAGGATGGTTGCATGAGCATCTTCAAAGGAGGGCAAGTTTTATTAATCACTGCAGCGTCTGTGTCAACACTGAAAGGAATACATTTAAGGCTTAAGAATGATGCATGAAACATAGCCCCACAAGCTTTGATTATGCAATGATCACTTGAAAACATCTAAACCCACAAATACGTTTATGAGCCAGGAATCATTGAAGCAAAGTAAAAGTATTCAATTATATTTTAAAATTCTAATAAAAAAGAGTGAGGCAACATTAAGCATCAGCTCAGCTCTTTGTGTTGAAATGAAAAGGTTTTATTCCTCACCATCATCACCTTCACCTGTCTCCACTCAAACAGAGTCCATCTTGAACCCATTCTCTGCTGCAGTGTTATTCCCATGATGCTTTTTTCATGCTCCAACTGCTGTGTCAACCTGGCTGGAGCTGGAGGGAATTTTTGATTCAACACTGCCTCGTGTGGACTAAGTCTGTAAATCCAGAGATACTTTACAAGCACCTGCAGTACAGTGCACACCAGATACTGCAGTGGAGAAAATGCTCCTTTTGCTCATTCCATATATCTCCCGAATGCGCGTGGAAGCCCATATTGAACTGCACTCATAAAGGAGAGTTCAACTCTTATCCGAATAATGTGGTTAATCAATTAGAAGTCCTTGTCCCTTGAGGGTATTCACATTAACTTGAGTATAGGTTTTCACTTAGAGGGGATCAGTGATCTCTGCAGTGGCTTCCCCCTACAGACTTCTTTCATTATCTAAAATGAGAGCATATTGAAGGAGGGCACGAAGGTGGAGCAGGTTAGCGGTGTGGTGGGGAGCTTTGTGGGAGTGGGTCACATTCACGTCCCCTGCCACACCTCAACGCTCAGGTCTATGTATATCCATCAAATTATATTATCCATCACCATCAGTTCTCAGCTGATAAAGAGAAATGACACGAGTTGCACTTGAAGGAAAAAAAAAAAAGGTGACTCAGACAACCATAGTGTTTGGTGAGTGTAAAAAAAAAATAAAATAAAAATTATTGCAGCTCCTCGATCCTCCCCCTCTGCAGTCTTGGTTTAGAGGAATCTATTCAAAACCTCACATAATTCCCTGCATTCATTCTCATCCATACAAATCTATTCATTCTCTCTAGCACAATATTCTATTCAGTGTTTTTTTTCTGTTGAGTGTCTGTGCCTGGCCTCGCTCTCTGTCTCTGGTCTGTTGCAGTCATTCTTTACAGGACACTCCTCCTGTTCCCTGTCAGCCAGACTTTGTCCTCACTTCAATTCTCCATTTTCACAGCAACTGATAAAAAAAAGACTCCAGATAAATAAAGCAGCACATAGACAAAAGAGACAGGTTCAAGGAAGACCAGAAGACCTCATCAATCATGTTTCAATTATGACAAGGATGTCAAGCCACTTGTTGCGTCAAGAATATTCTACGGTAGGTTACAGCAAAAACCGTTGACAGCAGGCCAGGAGGAAAAAAAGCCTAACAATCAAACTTCAGTATGTGCTTGAGAATACATTTAAAAAGCCTGAAGTGTTTCCAGTTTTTGTTGATGATGCTTCAGGCTTACATTTACTAATCTGGACAGAATTGTGTCACAATTTGTCCATTTCAGTGTGAACCTCTTGGCTGCGTAACTGCATTTATGTACATATGCTACAGCGTGTCTGTCAGAAAATAGGCCTAGATATATTTTTTGCATCATGAGAAATATTTGTTTTACGTTCTTCTGTAACTTTTCACTTTTTTTTTCTTGCTTCAGTCCTTATGCATATGTTTAACAACATCATTAATACCACTCACTGTCATGTCAGGCTACCACCGGCACCCAGTTTATTACACTTCGATGTCAAATTTTTCCTCTAAAAAAAAAAGAAAAAAGGAATGTGCTTATCCACTTTATTGGCAAGTGCTAGAAGAGAGGATCAATATCTATCTCACATTTGTGGTTTAACCGTGGCACTCGAACGAAGAGACAGTTATCTTAGCTCACACACACACTGGTTGCAGGGAGACATTACAAGCCCGATACTTTAGTTTTCATATAAATTATGGATACAAGATGTAGTGAACTTTGAAGGTGCTGGAAGATACAGATACCTTGTTTCCCCTTGCTGCCTATGCCAAGCTAAGCTAACAGTCTCGTTGCTCCACCTACATATTTAACAGGCACACTGAGAGTGGTATTGATCTTCTTATCTCTTGGCAAGAAAGCAAATTCCATATATTCTATCAATGATCCTCTATCTATCCAAACATAGTTTATGGAATATCAGATTCTAAGTATTTGTAAAGAGAAGGTAGTGGTGGCTGGTTAAATTTTTTTTTTTTTGAGGGGGTGCACTTTTGCAAGTCAGATTTCAGATGCACTCTAACCACATATCACCAGTAGTGATAGGCAAAGCACCATTATCATGCATTACATTGCTTTAAAAGATTAAATTAACGTGTAAATACACACTCTGTGTCATTTCAGTAAAGTAAATTTCGCCCGTCTCTCCCTCAGCTGAGAACATGCAATCAAGTAGCTTATTCTGCACTGTCTCAGATGTCCCTTTAAACACAGCAAAAGTCTGCAGGTACTGCTGCATCCAGGGATCCAACAAAGTCCACCACCCCTCTGAAAATGCCAGGACTGCTCAAACGCAACACAGACTTTCATACATTCTATTATCTTAGACAAAATGTGTGGGTTTTTGTCCCCCTCCTCATTATGTCATCTCATTATACTCTATCCTGTAGCTTTCATTAAGCTGCATAGCAATATTCCCATTGCTGAACATTGTAAGACACGTAGCAGTTAGCATTTTTCATGTGGCAGCTAGTCTGTATATGTATTAAATCCATATTACCTGTCTGAATCCAGACTCGTTCTGTTCCTGACAGCTGACAGAGGAGGCAGGAAAAACAAACCAAAGCTCGGGTCTCAGGACAGACAGTCAGGACATCTTCTCGGACCAGTTTCTGCAGAAAGACAGAGTGTAATTTCTCCCTCTACCCTCTAGGTATTTGATTTCGATGTATGTCTGGTGAGGTCCAGAATCTTTAATCCTCTTCTGTGGAATGGTTCAGTTTTTAGCACCTGAATTTGTATTATCCACGACAAAAAAATGGTCCTTCAACTGACTGTAAACAAAACACAAGCACTGCTGTGAATTCCGTTTTAATTTCCGGGTCTAGAGCTGAGACATCATTCTTGGAGCCGGGTTTTGGGCGCAAAATTTTGCGCCCCAAGGTCCCAGTGCGCATGCACTAGTTATAGCGTGGGTCGATGATAAAGATTTTTGCGAATGAGAGAACATTTTTAAACTACACTTGAATGCAGATTACACACTGTACTCACAGTCCGTATAATATATAAATCATTTATTAATTTTTTAAAAATTATTTATGTGATTTCTATCTTCTTCATTATGCGAGACAGGTAGAGCGGCACCCTAGCACCCTCTATTGACCCACTATAGAGTCAGCACTGGTAACCATAGAGAACAAAAACTGTACCCTCCTGTTTATTTCCTTGCCTTGAATCTCATCTGTCCTACAGCCTCCTTTCTCTGATCCCCTTTCCATCACCAACTCTCTGTACCAGTCTGTTCCCCTTCCAACACTCCATCACGGCAGCACTGAAGCCCTGGAGATGTCTCCCTGCTAAGAAGTGATGTAGTGGGCTACACTAACAGACCCTCTCGGCCACTATTATTAACCAGGCCCAGCCTTCATTTCTCAAAGCTTACAGAAGCACAAACGCACAAACGCACGTCCCGGAAAAGACACACACCCACGAAACACGCATGGGCACCTCACTCAATTCTTCACCAGAGATAAGCAGACATTGCATGTTTTCCTATGTTAGAATTAATGTAGCAACAACTACATTTGATTCAACTTTAATTTGGTAGTTGAATTAATGAATTAGCAGCGGCACATTACAGCAATGACAAGACTATTTTTCCTCAGTCCCACAACTCCAGTGGCCAATGATAAAAGCAGTATTATTACCACAGTATGCAATATTCAAACAAGAGATTTGTCATCTAATGAAGAGAATTACATTTCAGACTTCATGTATAATTCATTGCCATCAACTGTAACCCAGACACAGACTGCAAATGAAGAACAGAAACACACAAGTGCTTTATCTGAATAAATAAACTACTTTAGATAGAAATTAAAATATACAAAACAAATTTGGGGCATTTGTAAGGGCAAATGTGACACTACTAGTATCTGATACTAGAGGGTGTGTGTGGATCCATGCTTGTATACACTTTAGCAATCCCAATCCTCCTCCCGTGGTGTATGACAAAAAACATTTTTATGTTCTGTTGATGGGTTGCAGAGTGTGTTTTCTTGCTTGACTGGACTGGTGTTCCTTCATTAGTCTATCCCTATCAGCAGAACTGCCATTCCTGTGTGTGAGTCAAAAACCATTCGCCTTCCAGTGGTGTGTATCGAATTCCTTTACCCCCTAGTACAGCTAGTGCTGCTAGCTAGGAAACAGAGTAAATATAACTGCTCCCTCTCTAGCCCACCAAGGCATTGATTTATACATATCCTACTGCAGCTGGGAGCTACAAATCTAAGGGGAAGTCAGCTTATTCATAGAACAAAAATATAGTTGTTTCATACACACATCTCACAGGATTTGATTCAGTATAGATGAGAGCTGTCAGAGTAGTGTGTAACGGTGGGTGCCAACTAGACACAAATATACTGTAAGTCTGCAAACAATGCCAGTTGATGACATTCTCCAAGTGTGAATATATATATATATGTGTGTGTGTGTCTTCATCTTACTGCCGGTGGAGCTTTGCCAGATGAAGGGTGATGCTCTGCGCAATTGTCTACATTCATATCTTTTTAAAAATGCTGATTCCCCATGATGCACACAGCAGGAAACCAACATTCTCACTCAGAGAACAATTAAGGAAAAAGAGGGAAAGAAAGAGAGCGATGACTGCTTGTGTGCATCTTTCACAGTCGTAACATTTAGATAAGTAAGGTGGAAACAACGCAGTGTTTGGAATTGCAAAAAAAGTGATTAAATAGAGAGGGACAGATGGGAGGAAAAAGAGAGGAGAAGGCAGATAAGAAAGATCGAAACAGAAAGGACATGGAAGGGGGAAAACAGAAGAAGAAGAAAAAAGAAGACAGGGAAAGTATAAAAGGCCCAGGTTGAGAGTGCGTTCCTCTGTTGTGAGAGGAACCTTGTTGAGTGAGCCAGTGGCTGTGGTGTCTGGCGCAGCATCAGTCCATGTGATCAGACAACGGGCGTCTGGCTCATCACCCAGTCACTTTGTTCCCCCTCTGACAGCCTGAAGGCCTGACTGCCTGACTGACTGTTGTTAGTGAGAGAGAGAGAGAGAGAGAGAGAGAGAGAGAGAGACAGAGACAGAGGGAGAAAGAGAGGACGCCCACTGTCTCTGTTAACTCTCAGTGAAGAGGAAATTAGCAATGTGAAGCAATTAAAACTACTGCGAAACCCCAGCTAAAATTAGCTTTCCCAGGGGTCAGTGAGGCAAAAGTCACTAGTTCAAAGGATGACTTCTCTTTCTTTCTCTCTCTATCCATCACAAATGTACACAACAATACACAGACGTGCACGTACACACACCAGCTAAGATATATAAGGGCTGTCCTGTCCATTGCCCTGCAGGCCATGATCCCATTGCCCAGATAGAATTCCTAATTGATGTGACAAAGTGCCTGGCAGTGTCCCGTTTCCCCGGAGTGGTTTTCTAAAATGCTGTTCCAACCTCTTTCTCCCCTCTCTCTGTCCTTTTGTATGATATTCCTTTCACGACCAAGTGCGGTTTAAATGGGGTAAAAACAGTCTCTTGACATCCGACAGTCGGATGTTATCATGATCGGCGAATATTGACCGTGGCCACGCGGCGGGTAGGAAAGAGAGGACAAATCAAACATCAAAAAGCTCAGCTATAAAGAGATGGACTTTGCAGAAATGAAAAAGCATAGCACCTCGTCAGCTTTCATCTTGTAAGATAATAGCCCAGTCATCGCTGTTAAGACGACATGGCTTTAGAGTGCAAAAGGAGATGACTTTGCCTGTGGAGGCTTTTAGAAGCTGTCACTCTGAGAAACATGACAGCGTCGCTAAAAATAATGCCTGCTTATAAACTCAATGTCAGAGGCTCGGGGAGTGTTAGGTGTCTACTTAAGAGACCGCAGTCTAGAAAAACAACATTTGAGCACGTTTGTGCACGCACACACACGCACTGAACACTATCAATCTCAGTCTTACATTTCACTGTCAACGGGCAACAAACATAGAATGACACAGGCTGACCCATTCTTTGTTTTCTCGTATCTAGATGGATGTTCTTGTTGTGTTTTGTTTCCCTTTAATTAAGTGTGGGGGTGATGGTGTCAGTCACTGTTAATTTGGAAGTGGTGATGTGCCCAGCTTTGTTTGTCAGTCTTCCTTTATTACACCACACTATTGTCACCGAAAATCATGATTAATTTGTTGCATTTAATGATGTATAATTTGGCGACTCCATTTTTTTTTAATAGCTGTCAACTTGACAGCAGTGGAAAGATGTGTTTTGAGGCTGGCTTTAGACGAAGACTGGGTTTTGGGTTCGCTAATTGTGATTTGGTTGATGAAATTGTTTTTTCAACAATTCTATTACTGCAGACTGTCCTAGTGACATATATTAGCAGACTGTTTGTTCTGAGTTTTTGTTGTTGTTGTTGTTTAGCCACATTTGCCTGTGGGCAGGTGTGTGTGTGCCTTTGCTTGCGAATGGTTTTGTGTGTGTGTGGCTATTTTTGGAGCCAATGACTGAACAATACTGCCGCTCAGAATGTTTTAAACCATGCTGTAAAAAATGTGAATCACAAACGGATGGCCTCTACACAAATTACCCATCTTGGAGCCAATGGAAAGATACCAGAGCTCAGAGTCTGTCTCGAAACACTGCAGAAACACTGTTCTGCTTGAGTGTGATCTTTAAATGTCCTTGTGTTGTGACCTTTCTTGTAAGCTTAAAAGATGTTATGAGACAAAAAGGCATTCAGTGACCTGTGCAAAGAGATCAGTTTAGTGGGCAAAGAAATAGACTGATATCTTCTATCAAAATCTGGCTGGTCGTGCGCCTGTCTATACTCTGTGTGCACACATTTGCAAATTCAAGCTCGTGTGTCTGTGCGTGTGTATAGGTGTATGCAGATGTTTCATTATGTTGCCATGTGCCCCTGCCGCTGTGTATTGGAATCCAAACCTGTTAAAAAAGTCTTGATATGGGCTATTTACATTCTCAAATGGGAAACAGATTCAGATTCAGGGACAGTTTCCAAGCTCCATTATTTGCCATCACTTTCAAATCAAAATCAATTTCCCTAGCCCCTGTTGTTCTCCTCTTGGGCTAAAATATTTTTTCTTCAAGTGCCTGATGAAATGTTTTCTCTGCACAAGCCCCTGAGAGCCGGCATGCTGAGGGGGAGCAGTGTCTGCATGCGTGTATTGTGTGTGTGTGTGTGTGTGTGTGTGTGTGTGTGTGTCACTGGAATGCATAGCGAATACACGAAGGAAAGAGAGCAGTCAACGCTGACCTAAGCTGCCCTGCACTGCTGTTTGTTTAGAACAAAGAATGAGTGCTTCATACTAAAGACAGATAACATCACCACCAGGAAAGACGCATGCACACACACACACACACACACACACACGAAAACAGGCAGACACACTAACCCAAAAGTGTTTCTCTGTTGTGGTGCATGTTTGCTTGTGATGTGTGCTGTCTGAAGCGCTGTTTGTTCTCCTCCCCATGCTTGATCAGGTTGGATGAAACCTCCTTCTCCCTGCCGATGTCAGCGACACAGTAGCGGAGGGGGGATACTGATCTGTCAGTGCACCATACAGACAGCACTTAAGAGACTCAGGGTAATGGCTGTTCATGGGCCCTGTTAAAAACCCTCCCCTGTTGCTGAGGCTTAGTGTCACTTAGGAGGAGGGTGTGAAAGATGCAGCACAAACCATCGGGACTCTAACTAGATGCCTACCAACTGGAAAGACAAGCTTCTGTCCAGTGAAGTCACAAAATTCTAAAGGTCATTCGAACCTCCAGCAGGTTAAATGCTATGCCCCTACTGGTTTATAACATTTTGTGTGCTTTTTGTACAGTTATTCTATTGTATTATCTAAAATAATAATAAACAAAATTACTTACCTTTGTCTTTTCTATGCCTCTGTGCCAGCGACATGTTTTCATATTGTCCGTCCGGACATTCTCATGAAACTAAAATCTTAGAATCACCTTGAGGCAATTTCTTTAAATTTGGTTCAACCATCCACTTGGACTCAAAGATGAAGCAATTAGGTATTGGTGGTCGAAAGTCAAGGTCACTGTGACCTCACGTCTGTCCTACCCTCGCGAACACAATATCTGAGGAACAACTGGAGGGAATGTCATTACATCTGGCACAAACATCCACTTGAACTCATGGACGAACTGGTTAGAGTAAGATAATAGAATAGAATAGACATGCATGTAAACTGCTACTTAATTAGTTGGCAGAGACATACAACCGCATGGTGGTAATTCTAGTTGAATCTAGTGCCTCTCAGGCAGGAGATAAATGCAATTTGTAAGTGATTTCCAAACAGGCACTAAGATGAATATAGAATGACCTAAATATCTGTACAAATGTACAAAGTCTGTACATTGAAAACTATGAAAAGCTGACAAAGATAGGTTTTGAATTAATCATTAGAATTACTGTGTTGATGTTACTTAAGTATTACTTTTACACCAAATCTAAAGGAAAAAAAAAACTTTTGTCAGTGTTAGCATGTGGGTACATGTGTAGCTAATGCAGTGTATGGAGTGCAAAGGTCAAAAATCCATGTTAACAGCTGGTACAAGATAGGGTGTCAGCCAAGATCTCAGTTGCTAAAGACATTTTAAACCAAACCATTCAACCATTCAACTTACTGTACCTGGTCTTTTAAAATGTTAAAACAAGATAGTTATTACTGAACATCTGAAAAAAAATCCTCCTGTGTGATGAAAATAGAATAAACTAGGCAGTGAAAAATGGTTAAAAGTTAAAATAAGCAGGTAAATGAGCAGGTTTTGCTGCCAATTGCTGTACCAAACTCAAGAATGATCTTTCAAACTCAGCACTTGTTTTGCTGCTGAGCAGAGATTATTGCTTTTGACATCAACATTGAATCAATTTAGTCAAATTATTTTATGAAGATAACTGTGAGCATATCAATGGTTGCCCAAAAGAAAAAGCTCAAAGACTTAGAATTTGTGTTTTTATATTTCAGAGAGATGTAAAATCTGATTATTACATAATAACTGTACTACAAACTAATTCAGTGCAACACAGTACACCTCTGCCTGCTTAGTGGTGCATGGCTGTTGTCTTATGGATTTAGCAGACAAGCACAAGACATAGAGTTAGCCATTATTCTGCTGCAACTGTGGGGCTTCATAACTCAATAAGAACATGGCTGTTCGTGATTTATGCTGCAGACCACGGTCGTCTGTACATAAATCACTAAGAGCTCACCTATCGCTTTCACTTATTCATGCTAGCTATTATTTATACCACCACCGTCTGGCCCCGTGTGATCAATATGCTTAATTCTAATTACATCTCAAGCACTCGCCACTCAGTGTTGTTGGAACAACACGCATTTGCGTCAAAAATGTTAATCAGCAGGGTCAGCGTGAGGCACAGGAGGGGATACAAATCACTGAATGAGGTAGAGTGGCAGGGCGAAAGCCAGTATAATTAAGGTAGGGTTCAGAGATGAGAATATGAGCTTTATACTTCAGCGGTGGGATGATGTTGACCCAAAATACCTGTGAGATCAGAAGTAATCTGTCGTGTTCAGCCAAGGGTCCAAAAGTGGTGTAGAAGAAAGGCCATGACCAGATGAATAGAGTGGGGATCAGCCATACCAAACAAACAGAGCTTTTATCCGGAGCCGAGCGACCTGTTGACACTCCCAATAGTTAGCTATCTGAGCTCCCATCGCCTGTTGACTCTGCTGCTCAGTGGATTTGAGACAAGGATCAGACCATGGCTCAAGTCAAAGTCTTGTGTTCATAATGCCCAGTATGCTAGCGGACACTATAGGACAGTTGGTGTGATAAGGTATCAGTCCCTGCTGGTCAGCCTGCTGTTTAGCTTCACATACAACAACTGTGATGATGATAAAAAAAAAAGCAACCAAAAAACCCACTTTTTCTTCTTTCTGTGGTTACATGATTGGGGCCTTTGATTGCATCTTGTTGGTGTAGGTAGTAGGGAAAAGTGTGGCTGTGAACATGTTTGTTTGTGTGTGTATCATTCGCTTTTGATCAAAGCAGCTGTGAGCAGGGATGAGGGATCTAATCTGCCCAGCAGGACACAGAAAGATGCAACATTTTAATACTTTGAACACTTGTTTTACTGTTCTGTATATATGGAAAAAATGTTCCTGGCATTTTGTCTACAAGGAAGACAGAGAGGAAAATGTGAAGTACAGTACAGGGTCACCGCAAACTAGCCTCAAAATCATGCAGGTAAATAAATTGATCCCACAGGACAGGAGTTGCCCTCATCTGAGTAATCAGAAATTACTCACACTGATAGATGTGTTTTGGTTTAAGCACATGTGCCTGTGTGCGCTGTTTACCGTAGGGATGAGGAGTCTCTATAATCCACAGTGCTGCTGTGGCAACACGGAAACAGAGGCAGAGTGATGTTAATACCACAGGAAATAAGAAGAGGTGAAACTAAAAGGTCACTCACAAGGAAACATACAAAAAGAGAACAATTCAAAGTCAAAAAGATTTTTAAGCAGTCTCTGGAGCAATCCAAAGACTTACTTATGATTGGTAATAATGCTTTATGCTTGTAAACATTGAGTTGTTTTTTTTACAAATTTTACAAAAGTAAAATAGGAACAGGTGGGTATGTAGCAGAATAACCAAATTGTGAATGTTGTAAAAATAATTTGATTCTGTATGTGAATGTAGAAGTAGACATTGAACTGCAGAGCCCATGAGTATTATTTATTTCTTGTTTTGTCTGTGTCGATGTCTGTGTGTGCATGTCTAAACAGAGTCTGCTTCCAGCTAACAAAATATCTCCCCATGGCTAAGTTACACATGCCCTGACATCAACTTTTGTCAAATAAGATTTGTCTCATACTTGTTAAACTAATTGGCCTTCATCCTAAGCTTGAAACAAATCTTGTCATGCATTCCATTATAAATCTCACCCAGTGGAGGTTCTTGTCAATAACAGGAGAGAAGAAGAGGAGGGTGTGTTGGAGAAAACATGGTCGTGTGGTAGCGGGAGCACAGAGCAGAAACACATCATAGTTGTTTAATTTGATGATGTCTCCGGTGAGAGCAATGTGGGCGTGCAGCTGGCTCAGATCTATCTTCCCCTCTCTGTTTGTGAATGTGTTTTTAACCACTAGATCATTGTAGCAATACACTGGTGGCAGGTCTCCGGCATTACCCTGCCTGCAGCATTGATCCTCACAGCTTCATTTACAACACTATGGATTTCTGCATCAGAGGGGAGGAGTGAGAGACAAAGAGTAAGACAGAGAGCGAGGAAAATAGAATTTTTAGAAGCTATTTCAATGCACAAGCATAGCCAATGTCTTAAAACTAAATAGAAATATATGGACTGCTTTGAAGTCAACATGTGCAAACTTCAAACAGCTTATACATAGTAATGCTTGGAGCTGTAGAAAGTTTCAAAAGGGTACTATTGCTAATATATATTAATTCAAATTGCACTCCATAACGTTAGGGGATGTGCAAGATAAAGATTAAGATCCTGCCTGTTAGTACCTGGTATGGCTTAATCTCCAGAATGCCTTGATCTACACATGCCATTTTCTTTTAATTCATTTAAATAATCAGTGTTTTTTGATTGTTTTGTCAGCATGGAAAAAATATTAGAATACAGTAGCTGCGTTTCTATTTAAATGTAACAAGAAATGTAGAAACTCTGCAAAATGAAATGCAAATTAATATATGTGTCCATCAACTAACAGTATGCAAATACTAGGAGTTGGTACGTATAGAGCATATGAGCAGAGAGCCAGCAAACAGATTTTGGACAGAGCACAAAGAGCCTTTTTTTGAAAAGGAGGAAGCATCACCCTATGTGTCGCTCATTTTGGAGTGAGTGCAGTTTGAGTTGAGCGGGATTTAGTCTGAATTGAGTATTGAGCAATAATGAGCAACAATGCTAGCTGATGAACTTTTATCAATCGTGTGGGCAAAAACACGACTTGTTGAGCTGAAGTTGCTCTGTATCTTGTGTATTTGGAAATGAGACACATTTTGATAACACATTCGCCATAACCAATTATATGGCAATAATATACCATTGTGGTGTTTGCAGCTTTTCATGCCGCCCCCTAGTGGCTACAAAAAGCAACAAATGAAAGTTTAAGCTATACTTGTAGCGGTAAAACACGTGGTCCTGCAGCACTGGCATACAGATTCTCAATGTGATCCAAAACTAACAAATCTCTCCTGTTTGAAACAATCTTAACATCAGGCCACACTGCTGCATGACACATACAGTATTATTCATTCATGACAGATATTGCCTGGGTAATGACATCACTTCAATAATTAATAAGCATTTACAAATGCACAAAGCGTATATTGATGTAATTTGAGTCCTGGCATATGAAGTGGGTCTAGTTAATGTATCCAGGGGGATTTATAATTCATTAATTCTCTGTAGCTCAGATGATTGGGGCTTAGTATTGAGGATGTGCCAGGATAGAGTGAGAGAGAGAGAGAGGGACGGACAGAGAGCATGAAGTCAAAGGTCAATCCACTGAGGTATAATATAACATGCACAAATGAATGAGCTCACTGCTTCTCTCTCAACTCTCTCTCGCTCTCTGGATTTTAGAAGCTTGGAGGGATTTCTTTAATCAGGAGGATCAGAGGGACTTATGAATGTCCACTACTTTACACAGCAATGTACAATGTGTGTGCGCAGAGGAGATAGTCCTTTTCTTTGGTTTGCCTTGTAAGGTTATATATGTAACTTTAACCAATTAAAACCCCCAATGCCTTTTAAAGATTATAGAATTAACCCAGTGTATCTTTAGCATATTAGATGGGAAAAAGTATGTAGGCATCACAGTTGAAATATGTCTGTATATTTTTTCACTGGGGCTGTTTTTCAAGGTTTCAAGGCTTTGTACAACAGATGATTTCCTGTTTCAATAGGGCAATAATCCATTGATGAAATGTGTGCTGGGCTCCCTGGTTTGGTGTGGAGGATCTGAACTGGTCTGCAGAAAGTCCTGACCTCATCTCCACCCAGCAATTTGAACTGGAATGGCAGCTGTGAGCCAGGACTTATAAGCCAGTGCTAGTGCCCAACATCACTAATTCCCTTTTGGCTGAATGGGAGCAAATCCAGCCCAGTGTCGCTTGGAATTAAATCCACATCGGACAAATCTGCACCTCACGATTTGTGCCCAATGTCAGTGTTTGGTGTCAAAGCAAAAAGCAGTGTGCCCTCTATGTAGCAAGGCAGACAGTAAAGATGTGCCAGTCGGGCTGGTGGATGGATTTTTATGCAGAAGTGTTTGCCCTCTGTCACAGACCTGAAATTAGTATTACACTTTTCAACATTTTAAACCCTTTGTCACACCACTGTATATGTGCCGGAGGTTTCAGGTTTATACAACACAGATATGTGAGCTACATACTGCTACATACTGAATCATAACTGGATTTCTAACCTGTGATGTCCCAAATCTATGAAATGATATCGTGATCACAATCTAGTATAACACTTCAAACGCTGAACATAATATTTGGAATTAAGCTGGAAAACGTGTTTTTCTTCGATGACATTCAACATACTCCTTCAGAGATCCACCTAAATTTTTTCTGCCAGTTTGTATAAGGTGAAATCAGAATAACAATACAAATCATAAACATGTAAAACTAAGATTTTAGGGGTGAACAGCATATATATACAGTATATCAGCATGTTGCAGATCAAACAGTCAAGCAAAATCCATTTTCAGTGCTGCACTCTGTAATAAATGCAGTTGCCGTTTTTGACTTAGAGAAAGAAGAACGTTTTTACATCTGAATCTTTTAAAAAACGTTTCTTTTCCTACTTTAGCTGTAGGAGCCTATGTACTGAACGCTGCAACAGGTAGCGAACCGAACAGTACCCAAGTGATGTAATCAGGTCAAGCCACTGTCTTCCATATCAATTTTTGGATGCATGGTCCTTGAAGGAAAAATAGGTAAAGTGAGGAGGGAGACTCTTATCAGTTTTACTTCTTGCTGATACACACTGACACTGCAGATCTACACACACAAACTGTACAAATGTACTCTCACTATTATCCAGAAGAAATGTCTTGAGTATGAAAAAAAAAAAATCTAGACCACTGTTGCCAAATCATCTGACAAACACTGTGTGGCCTTAAGCACACCCACATAAATATAAATAAAGATAGACACAAAGACTGATACATAAATACAGACACACATACACACAGGTTTGCATGCATGATGCAACTTGCAGGTGCAAAGGTGAAAGAGGTAAACAAGAAGCTGCCACCAGATGCCACTTTTTCATATCCACTTTGGTTACATCCAGTGAAAGCTTTATTTACAGACTTTCACTAAGCTACTGAAATGTCACAATATTTATTTTTCTGCTGCTTTCTTTAGATATAAAACCACAAATTGGCCAAGAAATTGGCTAAGAATTGTATTGCACTGCACAAGACAGCATACTGTTTTTCTTCTATTGCATTTCAGGTTCTTTGACTGATGCAGTAAAACAGGCTGCATTCGGTCACAGGATTTGTCATGATTAGGTGCCACAGCTCAGAAAACAATGGTGTGAACACAGAGATTGTAGGATGTATAGAATAAAAGAAATATCACAGTCAGACAAGGTTGGATAGAGGGGAGGGAGCAAAAGAAATTCTGGACCACATGCTGCTGTGAAACTGCAGAGCAGCCAGAGAAGGGGAGAAAATAGAGGCCCTATTTGATATTTAATTGGAATTGATCCTGTGGAGCAGCTGAAAATTTTAGCAGTGAGCAAATCCATACATTTCAGGCGTGGAGCGACCCGTGTGTGTGCTGAGATGCGGAGCCTTGTAACACCAAAACAAAACACTGAGCAAAAGCCCTGTGAAATGCACATCAGAGGCACAGAGGCCAACTGAGTTAGGGAGGAACATGAAAATGAGGGGATAAAAAATGATAGGATGAAAGAGAGATAAAGAAAGAGGGAATGCAGGCAACACGGGAACAGAGAGCAGGAGGGTAGGAGGGGGAAAAACAACAGACAAGTTTTAATATTTCTTCAGAGATTATTTATTTATCCGCCTTATGGCAACACCACCCGTCAGAGCCAAACAAACCAACACAATCCTCAATAATAGAAGTACGGGAGAGGAGGAGAAGTATGGTTCGAGCTTACTGATTTTTTGCTTCAAAAATATATGTACAATATAACATATAATTTGTGTATAGCTAAATCAACTGTAAACCACCATTGTATAATACATGCTTGGCAAATTTCTTATTCAGTATTCTTGTGGTTATTTCTGTTAGAAATGCTAAAAATATTAACTTGTTTAACTGCCAGTGTGATATACTGTGTACATATATATATATATATATATATATATATATATATATATATGAGAATGGGAATGTTCTGTGTCTGCATATGTGCAGCACTCTGGACGGAGAGTAACCACTGCTGTCTCTGAAAACACCAGTAATGATCCCAGATAAAAGAAAAACATGAAAGGAGGGTGAACACATTGCCATGTGTGGGGGAAAGAGAAATGTGTGTAATGTCCTGTTCCATCCCCCTTCCATCCTCGTCTATATGCTTGCATTGCATGTGGACATATACAGTACGGACATGAAGCACTTTCGCACACATGCAAACGCAAACACAAACAAAACATGGAAAGCCAGTGCCTAAAGACAAAAGCTGCGCTGTGGAACAAAAGACGACCAAAAAAGCCATCAAGACACCCGCAGCAGGCACCCATTGTGATTAATGAAAACAAATATTGGGAGAGAGTGGGGCACAGGCACAGAGAAACAGCACAAACAATGGAGCAGACAGCATAATGCATTCAGGGTTCGCTGACGGCCCTCTAGTGCAGAATGAGAATAATAGGAGGAGAGAGAAAGTGGGATAGAGGAACAAGAGAGGGAGGGAGAAGGAGGGGAGGAAAAGGAAACAAGGGCACTAATGCGAAATCCATTCTCCCTAAAAACAACACACACACACACACACACACCATCTCACCAGCCACCTTTCAAACCCACAGTGCTGTCAGTACGTCTGTGCTTACACCTGCTACACTGAGCAGCTCGGTGGAACTGTCTTTTCTGCCGCAAGAGTCGGTATGAAGCTTACGCACGCACGAAGCTACACATCTCTGTCTTTATCTGAATGAATTCGTGAGAGGCGAAATGGGTTAAATATTGCTATAGCAAGTATGTCATAGCAATATTCTCGATGTCATGGCTCAGCCCTACATGGAACCTGTCATTGCAAAGTAATGACCGCTATGGGTTACATCAAATTGCACATAAGCATCCAGTTGGCAGACAGCTTATGATTTTCTGCTCCTTTTATAATATGCTAGGTCAGAGGTATCAATTTGCAGGTTGGAACCTAAAGAATGTTTTAAAATAGAAATGTCTGATTTCAAAAGACTAGACTCAACTCAATTTGCAGTGATTTTCCTCCAGACACATTGTCCTCTTTAGCAGTCTTAGATCGCTGGTTTGTTCGGAAGTCGTTGAGCTGATGAGCACTTTCAGGACTTTCCTGCTGGCGTAAAAAATGATCCTGGCACCTCATCTATTCATTGTCTTCATTTTAAAAACTCAAGAACCTGCCTTTAAGTGGTCCTTAAGTTGACAGAATATATAATGAACTGCACATCTTAGTGTTTATCATAATTTCTCTGTAATACATTTACAAACTTGAAAACATATATACAACATACTTCAGTTTACAGACACACATGAAAATCAAAAGTCGTATTTAAGTTTAAGTCATTAATGTGTAATCAATAAGGTTAAAATACTACTGATTTGCACTAATATACCATGATACCATCTAAGTTTAGTGTGTTAGTGATGGTGCTAACTGCAGCGAAATTAAAATCCAGCAGATACTGCTGCTCATTTGGCTGCTGCTAATTAGACCTCCGCTGATTAGATCCTCCACTTCAGTCGTATGTTCCTCAAAGGAATGAATGACATACTGATCCTGAATGTCTTCTATTAGCCTGAGATGATGTAAAGCTAACTGATGTCAAATCAGATCGTTTAGCTCTGAAACGCTCACAGCTTTAACTCTCCTGCTCAAAGCGGTCCGTGCGATAAGAGAAACACAGATACAGGGCTTCCAGCGACTCGACAGCCCGCTGGGAATCGGTGCAACTCGTTTTCCTTCATCGCCAGTCCCTAAATAAACAGAGCCAGCATGAAGTGGATGAAGGAGCAAATTTATGTTGGGAGACAAAGGGTAGCGGAGAGAAGAGGGAAGGAAGCAACAGCTGGGTCAGGCTGTCTGACTGAAGGCTTCCTTTGGCCGTCTGTGCTCTTTCCATTCTGCTTCATTACAGTCTTATCTCTAGGTGAGGCACACAGCTAGCTAGAATGAGACGGAGAAACACTGTGAATGTGTGTACCCGGCACACCTGCCACCACAGATAAAATAAACATCAGAACTGGGGCTCCTGCTTCTCAAGATTTTTCAGTCATCTATCTCCTCCGTTTTACTTGCTGATTAATCCCTATCTCCCCCTGGTTACCTCTGTTTGGGAATCTCCCCCTCTAGGTTTGTCCCTCTTCCTCTCATTCCTGTGATAATGGGACAGTGAATAAGGGCCATCTCCTCCTTTCTCACCCATCGCTCTCTCAACAATTGATGCGATCTCTCACCTGTAAGGTCAAAGGCTAATCCTCGTAAAGCAGTCGACTCCATGGTCAGAATAATCAGTCACTCTGTGTTGCGATATCAGAGGAAGCACAAGATGTAAGCATCACTATGAAATCCCTCCCTCCCACAAACACACCTCCTGCGTTTGAGGAAAAAAAACACACACACACACACCAACAGGTTTCACTTACTGATACAAAGATTGAATGATAGCCAGGTATGACGTAATTAACAGACATTTATGCTGAAACTTGTTTCAAGATCAGCCACAGTGATCGCACTGCCAACTATTTGTCATTTCACAGTCAAAAAAAACAAAAAGACTGATTCCTTCTGCAATTGCTGCTGGCATAATAGCAAGTGTTTACATGGTTTTTTAGCCTTTCACGTTCCTCCCTTTGCTGGAAAATCTAATCACTCTCACAGGTTTCACTTAATCACATGAAAAACAAAACCTGAACTATTGAGTCTCTTTAATCCACTTTGTGAATACATATTGGAGGATACAGCTTTCAAATTCCAAAAGGGATTAGTTCTAAACAGCAGAGAGAGAGAGAGGGGCCTTTGAGGGGAGCTAAAATTACAGGTGGAGTGATCCCTTCTAAAATTATCCAACTCTTTTATATTGTGCCTCTGAAGAATTCATGCTCATGTTTAATTCCCAAGCTCTGATAGCGAATGTCTCCTCCAAGCACCTGAAGATTAATAGACTTTTACCAGGTGCTCTCTGTCTTTTTATAACACACTCCAGCTATTTAAACGCTCAGCTGTCTTGACTGTCAGCTTACAGCGTGAGGTCATTTAGAGAGAAGTCTTAACCCATGGATATACTCACAGAGTAGTATGGCAAATGTACTCTGACACAAGCAGGAAGAAAAGTAAAGTCAAAGAAAACAGAAAATCAACTGCAAATATGATTTTGATTTAAACAAAATCATTTTAAACACCACGGAAGCCTGCAGCCTTACAGCAGCTCTGTGAGGCTGCGCTGGAGAGGCCACTGTTCTCCGTCAGAGCTGCTTGTGAGATGATCGCATGTCAGAACCCTCTTCACCCCACACATGCAACAATATGACACCCACACCTACACACACTGTGATTGGTCTGCTGTGTGGAGATGAGAAGGAGCTCGTGGTTTTAACTTCTCCATGATCTATGCGTAGCTGTTCAGAACATCTAGAAACACTTTTGGTTGTCAAAGTGATCTGGAAAAATCCTAAGAGTAGTTCAGATAGCTAATGTCTGCCACTTAAGTTGGATTTTGGGCAGAGCTGATTAAAAAACAAGACAGCATCACCCTGTAACGATGTCCCCATTCATCTAGCTACTTCTCTCAGCTGAAAGTAGCAAGTGTCTGCAGGCTTTGTCCTGCATGTGTGCTCTTGTAAATAGCCGATTAGAAACCACGTTTTGTATATACATTGCAGAGTTGTCTGAATTCTCTGGGAAATATCCACCTGGGGAAATCAGGTTTCTCTAATCCCCTACCCCATTTACAGAAGCCAGGTTTCCTGTTTACAGGACATGATGTATTAAGTAATTGAGAACGCCAATTGCCAATTATTTTAATGTACTTTGAATAAAAGTTACTTTGTTTTACTTACTTTTTTTGGTCTTCTAAGAGAATGGTTCCAATAAATACCTTTTAAAGTGTTGTCAATTTCCAGCAGTGCTTTTATTTTGAAGTGCTTTACGAAAAGACAGACAGTGCTCCAACAAAACCAAGAAGACACAGAAATTATGGGACTGATTTAAGGATAGGGATCATGTTTCATAATGCATTCCCTTTTTTTACTCTAGCCCTATGTAGTCACAAAAAGTTGTTACAACTCATCTTGAGTAGGGCAAGAATGTCTTTTACTAAATTTTGGCAATTCATTCTTCTTTTTGTTGAGTCATTTACTTGAGACGACACATCTGAAACTAATGACACTGGAGAAAAATCCTGGTATCATCAAAACCATTAGTCTTCCTCTTCTGTACGCCATGAAATATGGTAGATATGTTTTGGCAAATTAGTAAAATATTAGTTATATTAATAATATAATTCATATTTTAACTTATGACAAAGTGGCCATAAGACTGATATTGAAAGAACCAAAGGGGTCTAACTTTTAAGGAGAAACTAAGACAAACAGACCAACTACACATCATAAAACCAAACATTTTTGTGTTGCCCACATGCCTCCTTGCATCAACGCGAGCCAAACTTTGAGTGATGAAAAACCATATTCAGATTTCACACTCCAATAACAACAAGTAATCAAGGCCAGTAGAGAAGCTGCGCCGACAGAGGCAGCAGACCGAGGCAGAGTGACGCTGCTGCAGCCCTCAGTCACACTCTAAACACCTGTCTCCAAATGGACACATCAATCCTTATTTCACAGCCCACCTGGCTTCCTACACTGACACACATAAACATACACGTGTGGTATGCAATGTATATTTGGATTCACGTATGGATTCACACAAACATAAACCGTGCAGATATCTGTCCTATAGCAGATGTTTTAAAGACTCCATAGTGGGTAAAGACTTTTGAACACATTATTTATCCACAGAGGATAAACAAAAAGGACGGAGGTGAAAGAAGACAAAGTAAGAGAGGATAAATCAATCAGTTGCAATGCAGCATACGGTAATCTCACCCTTCTGCAGGATGGACTGATTCACAGCCCTGGAGTGGTGAGGGAAAGGTGTGGCCTGTGAGAAAATGGTCCTGGACCAAAAAGAGGGTAGTGAGAAGCACTTAGTACCTGGTCTGGGATAATACCCATTCTCGCTCTATCGCTCTATCTCTCTCTCTCACACACACACACACACACACACACAAACATACACACACACACACACACACACACACACACAAACATACACACACACACACACACACACACACACAAACATACACACAAGCACTTTGCCTAATAGAGTAGCAGCAGTAGTCAGCGTTTCCCATGGCAGGTTGTAATCGCATGGCTGGACTCAGTGATGGATTTTGGGTTAGAGGCGGCATCAGCACCACTGCAGTAAATACACACATACACATACACACCATCCACATGTGCATACACTTAAGTATTCGCACAAAAGGTTCTGTGTACAAAAGGATTAACACTGATATGTGAAAGTCAAATGGAAGAGGCACATGAAGGATAATGGCTGTTTTGAGGATTTTTCCACTTTTATTTTTTTTCACTGTGACGATAATAAAAATAATCTTACAGAAATGAGAATTTGTGTGTTTGTTTCCTGTAGATTTAGGGTTTTTAACAATGCAAGGAGATTTCATCTCTACTACATTTTCACATTACTTGAAAAGTAAATTAATAACCCATGAAGTAACTAAAATCAAGTTTTATATCAGAAAAGCAATCCGCCTGACCTGATCTGGAAGCAGTGATTGTGCCTTTCGCCATTACGTATTCAAACAGCCGTATCATTTTCCCAATCAAAAACACCACTGCAAAGGTATTTCAATCCTCAAAACCTTTTTTTAACCATAATAAAGTAACTCTTCAGTTTATCAATGCTATGCAGCACCAGCGTGAATGAGTTGTGTCACTTGTTAGTCACTGTTGAGCATTTTTTATTTTTTTTAACAATAGTATTATAAGAGATCAGAATTTCTGTAATTGCTAGTTAATGCAAAAATTGTGTAAGAAGGTGAATATTTGTGTCAAATAATATTTGGACCCACGATTCTGCCCCACAGCGGTAACTCCATTCTCTAGCCCTAATCTTTTGACCTGTCCTGACATGTTTTGTTGTTCCGTACACTCGCCGAGCCGAGCAAAAGTTCACAACTCGCAACTTTACAGCTACAGTAGAGCAAACTCACCACAGCCATCCTGTAGCTGTGTAGATTGCCCCTCTCTCCAAGTGCTGCCTAAGTCTGGTGCTGTACTCCACCCTGCCGTATCCCTGGGTCCTGAAAGCATCATCTCCAGTCTAGCCCTCGTGCAGTTCAACTTCTTTGTAAAACTGGTTAGGGAGCTATAAAACCTCTGTCCATATAGGGACACACTGCAGCATAGAGCTCGCAGACACTTTCTAATGTAGGTGTTACACATTCTCTGTAGCTTCTCTACTGTGGAAATAGGTAAATCATACAGAAGACCAAACTGCAGGCACCACCACAGGATTTGCCTGGAAGGCTCGACATCTCCATACTTTTAATACTATCAACTGCTTTCTATCTCAGGCCTTGGATCAGTTTTTTTTTATTTATTCATTTTCTTCATATTATATTATACAATATATAATCATATTATACACTGTATATTATCTACTGCTGTAAAAAGAAGTGCCTTTATGGGACCATGTGGAAAAGAAATAGAGTAGCTACTTGTGAAAATCTGTCAAGTATTGTACAAGATATATTTTCATTCTGATGGTTAGAGAAGTATTTGACAACTATACCTTTATTTTCAAAGGAGTAGTTAAGTTTAATTTAACAGCCTTATTGGTCTGATGGATGATTGTTCTTTCTTCGGAACAACCGATGCTTAGTTCTGTGAGTCATACAAACCGGGGCTAATCAACAAGTTACTGTTGATGCAACAGTGTGTAAAAACTGATTCTGAGGCAAAGAAACACGAAGCTGTGATTAACGTCGTAGACTTACACTTTGTTGACACAGATACACTGAGGGGTGAGAGAAAGCATGTTTGCTTAGAGAGATCTATGGCCAGAGAAGTCTTATAAATTATTTACAAATACGAATAAATGAGAGCGCACGAGCAAGCTGTGCATAAACTTACATTAGTGCACACTCACACGTGCAAACTTACAAAGAGGTGTGTATGGACCTACATATACATATATATATATATATATATACAATATCAATGAAAAATGAATGACGCCATGCTGAGGACACCACCATCTGTGAGCAAATGAATAATTTTTAGGAATGCAACAGAATTCTTCGTGCTGAACTCCTTGAGTATAGCAGTGGTCCATAAATACTGTGTAAGGGTGATGATGTGAAAACTGGTTGCAATAAAAAAAAGAGGTCATAAAAACGACAAACAGAAACAGTCATCTCCATCTTATTCAGCCTCACTTCCATTAGTGTGACAATTTCATTAAACAAACATAATGTACAAAATCATTTCCTCGACTTGGCTGGCTCCGAGAAATTAACAGCAACATGGAAGTCATGCATAATGAATGTGAACATTTGCCATCTACAAGTCTCCCACAGTCAAACATTAATTCAACCTCACACAGGGTGCGGAAAGGGAGGAGGAGGACAAATGGAGCACAGGGAAGTGGAGGACTTTGAAGAGACAAAGTGAAACCTTTGGAGGTGGTTTGGCTGAGAGATGCCATGCTGCTGGACTAAAGTTTTTTAAGTCTGAAATGACTGCAATTGAGTCTGGGTAGACGGGAAGTGATAAGTATCTGATCATCTTTGGTTGCATCAACATTGTTTTTATTTTGTTTGTGTTTACCAAATTGAAAAATACTAAATTATGTTCGTCTTGGACCCTGATGGGGATAATTTGTCTCATTTGAAAACATTTTGCTGTCATAGCCATTTAAATGTGTAGCGCTTGGTACAAAGTGTGTCAGCAAGACAAATATTGCAGTTTGTATAGACAAATTTCAAATAATTAAATTCAACTTGACAGGGAGTTAAAAGTCCACGTCAAGTCAAATGAAGTCAACTTGCTGCTCTTTTCTCATTGATCAAAAACAGGCAAGTCTGACATGACTCTTATGACCATGCCAGAAACACTTGGCATCATCTAATCCTCTTTGCATAATTCTTACAATCATTTGTATAGACACAACACAACAAAATGCTAATGGTAACATTTTAGGGGGGAGCTGAAAAAAAAACACTCATCCTTCATGAAGGGTGATTTATTACCCAGTACAGCAGGGTCATACATTAATTTTGCTCTTTATATAAAAGGCCTGCTATTCCTGCATGCATAAATAAAACACCCAGAAAGACATGAACGCACAACACTTCAATAGGTGCACACTCGTGTGCAGGCGTGCACTTTTGCAGCCTCGCGTTTGGTGAAATGTCACAGAGCCGAGAGGATGTTTATCTGACGGGGACAGATTTGATGGTTTGACGGGGCCACAGCAGCTCAGCTTTTGCTTTTCCGTGATGCAATGAATGTACGTGTGCGTCTGCGGGCGTTTTGACTTTGATGTGTGTTGTCTTTGACTGAAGCAGGACTGTGGGAGATGCCAGCGTACCATGCAGCGCTCAACCAGACGCACATCGGATCTGACACTGCCGAGCCAGCTGTGTGACAGGCATGTGACAGGGCAGAGCTGGTCCTAAATGACTTCTTAGGCTCCATTACCCTGCCAAAACACCGGACACGACATCTCCCATTTCCCATTTCCCCTTCATAGTCACAGACCCCCTTACTATTCACAAATGGAGCACTGATTGCACCCTACCTTTTTCTCAGTATAGCTTAATCACATATAGATGAAAGCTTGCACGCACAAAGATAATACATTCCCTCTGCTGCAAATCAAAGAGAGAAGTTAGGCAGGGTGCTGAGTGCCAGGAGCCGGCCAGCAGCGGGGGTGATTACCCCGCAGGAAGCAGCCGTTGTTGGTATTTACACTGCCACTCTACCCTCTGATGTTTTGACACTGGTGGCCTCTAGAAAGTGAGAGCATTTATCAAGAAGTGCTTTGAGAGGAAATGCATTGAAGGTGACCGAAGATGAATGTGTCATTAGCCAAGACACAAATTAGTACACAGGGAGTAGAGAGGGTAAAGACAGCTGCAGCTTTCGGGACATGTCGTGGAAAGGCGGTGTTGATGTGAAGCTGAGAGGAATTGTGTGGAAAATTAAAGCTCAAGGATAACGTTCTAACAAGAACTATCCTTCACACTATATAGAGCAGTGATCCGTAATCTTAAAAGTAGCAGCGAATGCATCTTTCTGGTGGCTTATTGTCTGTAACAAGTCATAAGAATGTATGATCTTTCATTTTCAAAACATGATGAAAAATACATGTCCCTCACATGTGCACACCCCTCGTTAGAAAAAAAAAAAGGCCGGCCACATTATATGATCCTGAGATTTATGATCTGATGCCCTTCTATCTACTTCTTAGCTTTGATGTTTGGCCAATTTGCGGGAGCCGAACGTTCACATTACCCTCGCCTAATGAGGATCGTGAAGTGTACGTGAAAAGCCTGACGCCTGTTAGTCTGTTTTTCTGACAGGGAGAGTGCTTGTCATCGTTTAGCCAGTTTAGCTCAGTCGAGTGTGGTGACATTTCTGCTATTTCCTCCCTGGTTATTCTGCAGACT
>JAUYWH010000002.1:6369394-6389871 GCA_034779795.1 Ctenopoma multispine
CCACCCCCCCCCCCCCCCCCCCCCCCGGACAGAGCCAGACTAGCTGTGACTAATAACGTCTTCCTGTCTGCTTAAGATACTGCACGTGCAGATCCTCCACAGCCTGCTGCCTTCACACTCATTTCTGTATTAGTATCCGCCCGTCTCAGCTCACCAGTCATTTTACTATTTTTTCATTCTTTGTTAATGTCCAGCTGTCAATCTATTTTTCTCTGTCCTTCAATCACTTTTGCTTAT
Source organism: Ctenopoma multispine (assembly GCA_034779795.1). NCBI lineage: Eukaryota > Metazoa > Chordata > Actinopteri > Anabantiformes > Anabantidae > Ctenopoma > Ctenopoma multispine. The sequence continues at coordinate 6,369,632 of JAUYWH010000002.1, forward strand.
ATTCTGCTTCACCACTCACCTGCCTCCAAGCATGTTTTGATCAGAATCTGAATCAGAATTAAACTGTGTGTTTTAGATGCATACTATCAAACACTGCTCTACTGTGAGTTGTCAAGGGGTTGACAAAGATGTTTTCCTGTTAGCCCCTCTTGATGAAAACTGAAGGTTCAATCCCCACCAAGCACAAGAGTTTGCTTCTTTTCTTTTCTAATTTTGTGCTGTTTTTTCAGCATTGTTTGGAATAATGTGACTTGAAAGTCAGTGGTTTTGTCTGAGATAGGATCGGTAGAAACGTCTTTGTTTTAGAGTAGATAAGCGATGCTTCTCAACATACTTGATGTTTTATGTGTTGTTCCTGAAACATATTGAGCTGCAAATCTGCTGTGAATAAATGTTTCACTGTTTAGAAATGTACTTTGAGGCTTGTGTTTGTAAATGGTTGCAGTTATCTAGTGGTGGGTATGATTCCATGAGTTATTTACAATACAGCAGGTGGCCAATGACAAAAACATTGCACAATCATTTAGCCACCTGAAAATGATGCTATTTAAATGTCTGAGCAGGGGTGTTCACATTAGTACAGGATATAACCAAGGGCGTTACCACACAATTTTAACTCCTTTCTAAAAACACTTACACATTTCACAGCTGCCTCAAGCTGGACTAAACTGATTTATCCAGGTCATCAGGCTCCAAATGAAACATGTGGTCTCAGGCAGGGGCGTTGCCAAGCTATTAGCACTACTAGGCCTCAAGCACCGGAATGACATCTTTGATTTACTGCTCCTAACAATCATAGTGCTGTCACAAAACAAATCACTGCATAATGTTGGTAAACGGTGTGTTACATTTTTTATACGTGCAAGCCATATGCACTCTAAATATACTACAAATACAGCTCAGAACACAGAATGTATTCATTGATATGTAGTTCAAAAGTTGGACAAAATGACAAATTATGTAATTGCATTGCAAATTGAGCTAATTCATTTTCTAGGTATGACAATGGTGGTTTGTTGGTCAGCCAGTCTACCACTATGGCCCAGGCTGCATTATTTTACAATTACTGGGCAGAATTAAGGATATTTCCATCAGTCACAGCTGTTTTTTTGTGCTAACAATAAGTCAGATTCAAATTGGCTATGTTCATTGTGGGATTTCTACCATATTTGCTGTAGATAAAGTATGCGTATAATTATTTATAAGTGTCAAGATTTCTTCATTCATTTGTCTACAGATAGTTACACTCTTGTGCACAGTTAATAATAGCCATGAATACAACTGATTCTGTGGTCTGAGGATGTGCTAGCATGGTACTGCTTTAAACGACAGCACTGTTTTCTCAGGAAATGTCTTTCATGTGTATCTGGCAGGTTTAGTGTGAGCATTCTGACAGATGAAAAAAGCAGGTCAGAGAAAACCACCAATGACCCAAGTGGCATGTGTGCAGGATTAACTTACTTGTATAAAACTTATCTTGGCCTTCAACTTGTTTTACTTTGGTGTCACATTTGTGCTCTGCTCCCATGTTACATTTTCAGACCTGTGCATGTCTTCACATGTATCCTTCACACCGTCTGAGCTGACCCATCAGCCAATCTCCAGACCTTCAAACTGACTCATTATGTAACCATCTCCACATGGACAGGTGGACTAGACATGTCACAGTCAATCTACTCCCCCAAGACTTTAACAAGCTACAGTGGATGGACAGGCCATCTCACAGGCTGACCCCTCCACCCCTTCCACCAAAAAGAAACTAGCACTGGACAAGCCCTTGCTAAAGTGCATGTGTCTGTGTGCACTCAAGCCTGCATACATACTGTATGTGCAAACACAGTGCGATTTAGGACTTACATAAGAATGTCAGCGCAAGACAGGTGATGATATGTGGAAAGGCCAGAAAGCGAGGTGAAAGACGGAGACAGAGGGTGTCTGTTTGTCCGTCCGCCTGTCTGACTAGGTGTGTGGGTATGTGGGTGGCTGCAGGGTAATTAAATGTGTATTTGTCAGTTAACCAGAACTGGCTCCCTTATCAGGCTTTGGAAACCACAGAAGTAGAAAGACACCAGATGGGTCATGGCCAAAAGGGGTGTTTGTGTGTGTGTGAATTTATGTGCAGGTGGGTGGGTGAGAGAGAATGAGACAGCTCTAATTCCCAGACACTACCCCTTGGGGGCTAGAGGTGGAATCGAACATAGCCTGGAAGGGACAACTTTGACAGCTTCCCTAAATACACCCAGTAATGATTTCAGTCACTCTGGACTGAGGGAGATCAAGTCTCGGCCTGGCCTGGATGCACATTACTGGTCCAAAAGTCTTCAAACTCAAGTTCATTTTTCTCGAGTTGCTCCGGAAGAACACTTGCAGATGTACAGTTTAACAAAGGCTGCATGCTTGAAGTGTCACGATCAGTTTGGATGCAGAGCTCTTTATATTCGACCGTTGACTGAAAACTGCTTGGTTATGGTGAGACTGAGTCAGACTCATATATGACTCTCCAGCCTCTCCACTATTCTCCTATGACCCATTTTATCCTATACTTCCAAACATTGCAGTTCAAATCATTCATTGCATACCCTTTTTTTGCTCATCTCCCAGGCATGAGCCACCACCCCAATTTCACCTACCAGCAGAGGGCTCAAGACTACTCTATGGGGCACCATCTGTGCTGTGCCCTGCCAGGACCTGCTTTAGCCTCAGTCACACCGTTATCAGAGTCTGCACCAGAATGTTATTAATAAATCATGTTCATTGCATATTCTTGTGGCGAAGTCTCTCCTAGTTAAATCTCTGTTAATGTCAGCGTCTTACATCAAGAAGATGATTACAAATTTATTCCATGCAGTGCTGAAACTGACGCCGGACCTACTAAACCTCACAATGCACCTCATGTAGAAGTTTTGGATGACACTCTTTGTGGGTCTAGACCACGCACTGATGGTAATTTGCTCAAGACAGACACTGCGAACATCCCACACGTGCTCCTGGCTTAACCTCAGTGCAAGGTCACTGAACATTTTGTAGAGCACACTGACATTAATGCCAGATACAAGCCTAATACTTGTAGGACCAATGCCATCACTAAAGCTTGTTTTTAGAGACTCATTAATTAGAGATGTTAAGAGCAAACTTATAAATGTGCCAAGCATCATAGTTTGTGACTCAGCCCAGAAAATGATGCTGAACCATCTGGGCATCAAAAAGATCATCATTAATGTGGGAACTAATGACATTTCAGTCAGTTTGTTGCCTCTGATGAAGTGTTTGGAAGCATGCTGTCGCTATGATCAGGACCAGAAGTCACCTCAGCGCCTTCTCATGGAGACCCTCCAGAGCAGGAAGGAAGTCAAGGAAACATAACAGAATGTTTTCATATGTTTGGGCATAAGTGGGATACCTTGTGCTTCTGCAGGGTGCATCAAAAAAGATTGTCGTTACTGTTTGGCAAGACAGTGGCAAACCATAAAGTTCCCTGCCCATCTCAGCTGAAAATGAAATGCTATAATTATATCTGCTGTTTATACTGGTCATTAATAGACCTTCCCCAAAGGGGAAATAACTTGATTTCATTAACTCAGACAGCTGAAGCCTTGTATTAGCCTCAGATAAACTGTGGAAATGTGAACCTATCCTTTGGTGCAGTTTTAAAGGTTTTAATTATATCAACAGTAGTACGAAGGCTTGTGGAAACCCTCCTTGGGGCTTCCAGACAAGTAATACTGAAGGAACAGGCCAAATAAAACAGTAGATGTGTATCTTCCTTCATCCAAATTGTTGATACATTGTCTGCTATTACATAATATAGTTTCAAGTGTTTTAAATCAGAGTAAGCAGAATTATATTAATGCTGAAAAAGGCATAGTAGGGTTTTGTTCTCATGGACACCTTGGTGATTATGGGCTGTATCCACTGAGCAGCCAATAATGATGGGGTTGTTAGTTCATTCACAATGTCTTGTGCTTTATTTTTCCTTTTTGTTTCCCATGGGCTTGTGCTGAATAAACAAAATGCTTTGTAACCACAAAACTGGGATTGAGTTGAAAGTGCCTCTGTTTGTGCCATGGTCTCTTATATACTATATCTTCACATGCTTTCTCACTAATTGTGTGCTCTATTCTCCCCCCTCATGCATTGTAGCCATAGTGTAAGCCATAAATCCCTTTAAATATTGTGTTATTATGTATAAGATCTATAGAAGTCCTGTAATCTGACATTCAACCTGTCTATGTGCATATGGTACGTGCGACACACACTGGCCCCTGGCTCTGCAGCAGTGCCTCAAAGAGGGGCCTTTACCGTTTAAAGTACCCATGAAAGGAGAATATTGATTTCAGCAAAACTCTGGCTCTTCTACTGCCATGTTGTGCTGAATACATTTACACCATAAAGTGTCTCTTCAAGAATCCATTCGGGGTATAAGACTGAGCCTTCTCCCAGCAAAACACATTCAGAAGCTACCAAAGAATCGTTTCACCTTCGAACTAGCAAGTTTAACGAGTTTTCATGCTGCAGTTTTTTAGGCCTTCTTCCATAAAGATGGAGCTCTAACATTTGATTTTCACATTGGCTGCTACCTGCAATTCAGTGATGGAGAAAAGACAGTAATACCACTGAAACCTTGAACTGTGTGCAGAAACTGTCAGGAATCCATGCATGACATAAGTATTTTTTTAGCCCCATTCACCTATTAATGTCCTGTTGTCTAGGCTGTGAATTGTTTCTGGGCAGTGTTCAACCACAGATGGATCCGCTGTGGGGTTCTGCTGGTGATTCATATTAATGGACCTGACCCCAATCCCTCCTTGCCTTTTTCTTCTTCCAATCTTTCTACCCCCCCTGTTCCTCCCACCGCTCACTCTCTTTCTCATCCTTTCCAAACACCCAGGAGACAGATGGACCAGCACTCAACTTCACACCATTTAGCTTTTCAAGGCTGCTAAAATAGTGTGTGTGAAGAGGTGGAGTGAGTGAGTTAGTAAGAAGGGATTTTGTGTGTGTGTGCGCGTGTGTGTGTGTGAGACAGAAAGAGAGGGAAAGAAAATGAGCAGACTTACTACCTATGTGAAAAGATTTGTGTGCTTACATGTCCATGTTTAGTGCATGTAGTTGTGCGTTTGGGTGTGTATGTGTGTGTTTGTGTGCACACGAGGGCATTGGTGTGAGGTTGGCAGTCAGAGGTATGTGGGGAGTAAATGAAGGACTTAGTGCTCTACACGACTGACTGGTCAAATCTATGATGCTACCTTGAGCTTCCCTGGCTCTACTCACTCCCGCTCTTCTAGTAATAGAGACTGAGTGCTGCTCTGTAGCCAAAAACCTGCACTGCACTGCCTGCAGACAGTGTAGATATGTGCAGTATGAAGTGAATTTAGTCTAAAAGAAAAGCACATATTGGCAAACAATGGGATTAGCATAAATGTCAAAATTGCCATCTTATTATGCTCTTACTATCTTCTCAAATTCTGAAATTCAAACCAAATAAAAGACATACTAATTTTAATTTAGCTGAAAGGTTTACTTATTATTACACTAAGCTTTATATCATCGTCTGGAGTAAGTGTTTTTCACAGCAGACATTTTCACTTGTCAACGTAAGAAAGGAACAAACAAGTGATACTAATGACATTAACAGTGTTGTATTCTACTGGAGTGACAGCGGGACAGTGAGTCAGCGTGTACCTGGATCCTGAAAATGAGGCAGCTAAGTGGAGTTCAACCATCCTTAATATTATTCTTTGAAACTATTCTTTTTCTTTCAAATGTCTTTTGTAGAACAGCCTATTATGTGACTAAATATAGTAAGACACACGCTTTCATTACAACATTGTACATTAATACTGAGGACAAAACGATGACAGAACACATAGGAAATTATGTAGTAATCTGATAAGTGTTATACAACCCAGAATTATATTTTAGATTCTTGCTCCCTGCTTTGATGACGGTCATTCTCTCAGTCAGCATCATGAGGTAGTCACCTGGAATGGCTTTCCGACAATTTTGAAGGAGTTACTTCAAATACTTGTTGGCTGCTTTTTTTTTTTTTTTTTTGCTTTTTTTCACATTTCCAATCTAGGTCATCCTAAACCATCTCAGTTGGATTGAGATCAGATAATTGTGGAGGCCAGGTCTTCTGATGCAGCACTCTGTCACTTTTTTTCTTGGACAAATAGCTCTTATATAAAACAAGAGATGTGTTTGGGATCATTGTCCCGTTGGAAAACTGTTATTATGGAAAATTATGGATTAGTTACCATCTGTTCACCCTCTCTATGTCTAACAAAGAGACGCCAGTTAGATCTAAATATCTCAAATTTGGACTCATCAGACCAAAGGACAGTTACAGGAATGACTGACCTTCATTTCATAAAGTAATGATAGACTGTCTTTTCTCTTTACTGAGTGTTTCTTGCCATAATATGGATTTGTACGTTAATTGTAGTAGCAGTAATATGGCTATTGACTCTGTACTCACCCTCTTCACAAGACAACTGATGGTCTGAAGCACATTAAGAAGGCAGGAAATGTCACAAATTAACTCTTGACAAGGCAGCCTGTGAATTTAAAACTATATATATATATATATATATATATATATATGTGTGTGTGTGTGTGTGTGTGTGTGTGTATGTATGCTCATATGTATGTATTGCATATACTGTTATGTCAGTAATGTCAGGACTATTTAAACAATGTTAAAGCTGTGACTCAGTCTTCAAAGCTATCACCATTATTCAGACAAACATGATACGTATGATTCAACTGTCTGATACAGAGTTTGTGTAAATTCAAAATTTATTTTTGGCCGTGGAAAGGGTAGTTGGCAAAACAATTATCACTGCAATGTCCATTTACTTAATAGCTTCCCATCTTCCCCAGCAGATGGAGTTGGCCCACCTGTCGTGTCGAGTTTTCAGCCTCCCAAAAAATTTTGTCACCTACTGTTTCCAAGGTCAATAATGAACTTTCCATCTCAATTTCTAAGGCGACTTGAAAGTTTAAACAGCTACAATCACATCACAGCTGGGCAAACTCCATCTGCTACGAAAGATCAAAAGCTTTAGACCTTGTGATGAGATTGTTTTGGCAAGAATTTTTTATATATTTTACAGGCAACAGCTAAAATTGTGTGGATGTTGAAGCTAGGTCATACTAGAGAATGCATTTAACGTTCATTTGTTTGGGCAAGTTTCAAGGAGATATCTGCTGTCTTTTTTTCAGAGGTTCAATACACACAGTCACAGACAGCTGATCTGTTGGCTACTGACTAAGATGCTATTGTAAAAAGCTAATTTTGGTTGTCTTTTGCCAGTATTTCCCAGCAGTTCCTTCCTTATCTTTTTTTGTTTGAATGATTCTCCCCCCTGCAAATTTAACTTCAAGCTGTATGACGTCACTGAATCTTATGTTATGTAAAATAAAGGCCATGAACCCCTTGATCTCAACTAACTTCACAGAACTTTTGCCCTGTACCTTGATATCTGACCGTGATTTTCTCCTTGAAACAGATGATGAAACTGACTGTCATTTTGGTGCAAGGGCTACAGTAATGCAGCTGTTGTGTCGGATCATAGAGAAGGGGGAGCAGAGCCATTTTCCCACTCTATTCTTTTTTTCTAACCTTCACCTGTGATCACAAGTTTTGGACAGTAACTGAAAGAATAAGCTCCTAGACACACATAGCTAAATTGAGTTTTTTCCACAGTGTGATTGGTCACACCCTGCATGACCCTGTGTGAATCTCAATGGGCCTCAGGGACGCGTCAGGCTGCAACTCCTGCACACTAATAGGAGTAAGCGAGGCGGATCAGGGGCTTGGTAAAGACACCTCCTGAGACTGTTGTTTTGGGAGGCAACCTCCTGGGCAAGACCAGGACATGCTGGAGGGAGTACAACTTCCAGCTGGTGTAGCAGTGTGGCGACTCAGAGGGAGCCGCTGAAGGAACTCTGTGCTCTGTTGTCTGCTTAACACTGCTGAGGATGAGGCAGAGATGGATCAATGGAGGATTTCACTGCTGCTACTCGACTGAAGATCATGTAGATGTTAAGAGCCATGTGCATCAGTAGTGTTTGTTTTGTCTGTAAGTCACAAAATAGTTGTGTATGGGTGAAAGAGAGGTTCATACTTCAGTGGGGCCCTCAGGAGTGTTGCTTGGTGGTACTCTTCTCATCTTAACTTCTTTTATTTATAATGGACACATATTGATTGATAATATCGGCTTAGTGAATGTAAGTATATGTGAATTACTAGTCTCTAGTAACTAGTAAAATATACAGGTGCAAGCATGCATCAACTCTGCATAAACATACAAAGAAACACGCACACCCACACAAACACACTGAAAGCCCAACTTTTATTAAACAAGACTTCAATTACTTAACCCAGCTTCAGGTTCTGTACCCTCTTTACTCCTCCACCTTGACAAGTCTGCATTAATATGTGCTGACAGCCCATGTCCACCATGGCCATGCACACACGCACACACACCTCATACACACAAGCATGCAGCTGATGCCCATAAGAGTCTGATTAAATGTAAACCATGATGCCAATTTCTCCATTCCAGGGTCAATGAATACCAATGAGAGACATCAGAGTCCTTGCTTTGTGTGTATGTGTATGTGAATGACAAAGAGAGAGAAAGAGAACTCTCCTGCTTTCTCTCATACGCTACTGAATATGTAGCTTTGTAGATTTTCTTTTTTCCTTCGTTCTTTTTTCATCTTTCTGTTCATATGTCTCCATGACATCTGGATCTTTATTGTTCCCAGTCCATAGATCACTTCTTAAGCCAAGTAATGAGGAGGTCATGCATAATTTCATTTGCTCTAGCGGTACCTGGGGACATTTTCTTACTTCACTAAAATCTATGATAGTTTCCTTTTGAAAGGCCATAACTCTTCTTCAGTAACAGGCATTGGGGTCGCAGATGCTAAATGGGCCATTTATAGATTCCTGGTGGAAGGAGAATATTGTGTTGAGTCGTTTCAGGCCTCTTATTGAGGCTATTTGACTCCACGTGGTTTAATTTGCTCACAGTGATATATTTGGTAAAGGACCAACCTTTCAAATCATTCTTGCAGCTTTGCTCCCATACACACTGCCATGCCGGGTATAACGGATGTTATTTAAGTCAAGTTAAGCAAATCGAATATCAATATTATCGTCCGGTAGATATTCTTACCAGCAGTGGCCTGTGGGGATTTGCAGTGATTACTGGTAAATAGAATTACTGTATGTCCAGAGCAACGAGGTTTCAGCTGGTGCACAATTTTGAGCACAACAGTCCTGCGTTTTGTTTTGCTGTCTAATAGCTGCATTTGAATCCATTTTCATTTATACAAGATAGGTGTCTTTGCGATGCATTGTTTACACCGGACAAAAACAGTCCACAAGCTATCATTTTCCTTTGTTTTGCTTTGCTGTCACCTCTTTTAACTTTTCTTCCATTTAAGTCTATAATATATAATGCATGTGATAACCTCATGTCGCTTTCAGACACACCGCCTGACAGGCTTTCACACGCAGAAATATCCAATGCAACAAATAAAAAACAAATAAAATTGGATGGCTTATGTGAAAAATTAATGTCCTTGGAGGCGGTTCATGTATGACAATCAGCGACTTTGAGAGATGGGCAACGCTGTGTGTTTTTCCTCTGTCCTTCTCAGCTTGAGAAGTGAGCCACCATTGGTCAGCTGTCCAGCAGGGGTGCCTGCCAAGCTTATCGGCCTGTTACAAATCAGGCAGAGAAATTGCAGCAGGAACATCTCTCCCTTTTCTCTCTGCTCTCGCTCACCAGGATCACTCGAGGGGATTGAAGCGCCAAGAACACAGCACAAATCTTCACTTGCTTCTCTGCCTTGTGTCTACCTCTGATTTTTCTCCATTATTCTGCTCATGCCTAAGAAAAGTTGCATGTCCATTTTCTGCTAGATTTGAAAATTCTTTAGCTACATTTGAGCATTTTAAGCAGCACTGATATTACAGTATATTTTATATTATACTGATTGCAATTTCCAGTATGTGACACAGCATTAGAAGCTTTTGCATAATCCATGTCTGAAATGACTCAAAGGTTAAATATTCTTCAGCAGTGAGTTTCCTCTCCCTGATCTACATTTGCAACTCATGATTGCAGTGGATATACACATACATGTGAAGTCAGTGTGGGTGTCGGTTTTGTCCAGTTTTACCTAAAAGTATGGTGGAAGCAAATCCAAAAAATTTAATGAGGTTGGGTGAAAACAGCTCTTGGGAATTTGAGTTCCATTTGTGGGTCAAATTTGTTTAATGATGTATTTTCCTTATTCGTGTTGATAATTGGCCACATGAAAGAGGTGGGATAAGAGGCAGAGATACCAATTTTTCCACTGCCAGAAGCTACAAGAAATTTTACATGTGGTGCTGTAAGAAGCACGAGAAGGATGAATTATTGTCATTACCTGTAGTTTTGTCTTAAAAGACAGTGACAGATCACCAGTCCTAATTGTTCTCTTCACTGACGGTGGAAATGCAGCACATTTTTCCATATCTTTTTGATATAATCAGTGTCATCCTCTGTTTATATATATTTTTAGAAACTATTGAGCAATTGCATTGAATACTGGATACACTGTTTAGATTAATAAAAAAATAACTTCACCCGGCTGATACATCATTCACAAGTAATAGTAGCTTTATGCTATAAGTGGAAATTAAGTAAGTCTTCTATGATATTTTCAACAAGTTATTCAAGAAGCTGGTTAAGATCCAATTTAAGGGGTCACAAGATATCAATTGTGCCTGTATGAACTTTGCATGGTGAAGGTTGCAAACTAAAACCTTGCATAATTATTTTTTTATTACTAGAGAAGGTGAATTTTAGTCCAGAAGTCTATACATCATTTGTACAAACAGGTTATTATGTCACATTGGGTGATATAGCACTGCTTGCAGAACAGATAAAGAATCATATTGTAAACTACTTGTGCTGCTCATAACAGAGACACACAGTATGAAGCCTTTGTGTTCACATTACTTCATCATAAAAAGCCCGAACAGGTTGTTGACCATATTTAGAATTTCAACTTTGTGATGCGAAGGCTTTACTATCCTGTTTCAACATTACAGAGTCAGTGGCAACGGTTTTTGGTGTTGAAGAACTTCACTGCACTGCACAGAGCCCTGACCTCAACCCTATCCAACAGCTTTGGGATGAAGTGCAACACCGACAGAGAGTCAGACCTTATCATTCCCATCACAAGCCAACCTCGCTAATGCTCTTGTGGCTTGAGGGGGGGGGCAAATCCCCTCGAAACTGCATTGTTAAGTCACCTCAGAAGAGTGGAGCAGCATATTATATGGTCCTGGAATTAGATATTGTACCATAAATATATGAGATTAACGTTCAGCTGTCAACACAAGAAAATTTTTTTAGATACTTTACTTTACTACAAAATAATGTGTCTAACACATTGAACTTTTTTAGAGTGGCTATGAATGACTGTAGACGTATTTGGTATATTTAATGAAAGGTGAGGCTTTTACCTTCTTCATCTTCACTACTACTGGTGTTGTTGTGGGTTTAGTGGCTGTTTTGCAGCCCCTCTGTGAAACAGCTTAAGTAAGCACCATTTCCATATTTCTGATTCTGATAATGGACTGCATTGTTATCACCAAATTACCCCAACACTGCACGGCCAGCCAAGTAAGTGAATTAGTTAATGCCCAAAAATATTCCCACTCCCCTACGCTGAGTGTGTGTGTGTGTGTGTTTTAGAGGGGCTTGTGCATGGAGCTTAATGACTTTTTCACCTCTCACACGTGCCTTGAAGACACATTTCAGTTTACATTTTCAGTATTGAATTCATAATTGCTTGTTGGCCATATAACTTCCTGTATAATGAAATGCTTTCATAATAATCAATAAAGGAAATAGAGCAGGTCCATTTAACTGTTGTGGCAATAGGAGAAACCCATCAAGCTGAACCGTTGCTTTCAGTGCTGCAGTGTGTTACCATATCAGGGAGTGTAGCATGTAGAGGAGAAGTGGAGTGGATTCCATTTCAAAAATCTCCACTTGGGGACCACTATCTTTCTTTCCTGAGTGATGACATGCAGGGGGAGAGGAAGGATGGATGTTTATCTGCGGTGTTGGAACTGGTCCGGGCCCTTAGGTGCCCCCTTGCCCAATCTCTCTAGCCAGATCACAGTGGATTGTGCTTACTCTCATTTAGTCAGGCCTATTTGTCTTCCCTCTAAAGCCCAACCTGCTCCAAAGATGTAATTCCATAAAAGCATGCAATCAATACAACAGTAACCGTACAGTCATCATTTTTTATAAAAAAAACAAAACAAAAAGGTTGGGGGAGGGAGGGCAACTAAGAAAAATGTGTGCGTCTCTGTGTCTCTGTGTGTGTAAGTGCACGCATGTTTCAGTATTTCTGTGTTCAGACACAAACATTGCAAATAAGCCAAAGTGGGGCAGGTCGAAAATGCTGGCTCAATCATGAGTGCTGGCACACATACACAGGTGCACAAGAGAGCTCTGTCCACTGGATGGCACTGTTATGAGTTTATTTTTCTTCAAAGCCGGAGCAACAATCAATTCATGTGTGGTGTACTGTGTCAAAAACGAGGAAATATTAATTTCTTTGCTCCTGGAAACCTTAACATTTCCAGGAAAGATATAAATACAATATCCACACACAGACACATACACAGGCCTCATTAATCTCCTCTGTAACAGGACTCTATCCTCTGGCTCCAATATTACAGTAAATGGTGATGCTTATCTGCAAGCAGTCCTGCCCTTGAAATAGGTGCTGTTCCATTCCCAGCTAATTCCACAGCCATTAAATGGTTGGCACATTTTTCACAGCTATATAAATTGCTTTAAGCTGCGGCTTACTCTCAGCACATTGAAATACAAACACGGATGTTCTCTCCTTTTTATCTCACTCTGCCCTCTGTCTCCTTAATACTTTCAAACCTACCTCCCTCCCACACACACACACCTTCCCATCCTTCTTCCTACCCCTCCCTGCCACCCCTCCCACATCCTTACAAGTGAAATGAGCATGGATTGAAGCCTAGCTTGCAGTAAGGTTGAGGTAATGGCTTATTAGCAGCCAATAAACATCAGTCATTTCCATTTAAGCTAACACTCCAATCTTGTTCATAATCACCAAGACATGGATAAGGCTGAAAATCAATGGCACATTTTAACTGGGTGTCCCTTGTGGTGTTTGGTCTACCAGATCAAGGAAATGAGAGGATGCTGTTTCTCATCGGAACATATGAAGATGCATTAATGAGTCAACGGCATTAATGGCTAAAGCTTGCAGGCTGCATCAATAAGACACAGAAACAAATGTTTCACAGTTAGTTGAATTTCGTGTACTATTATGCTCCACTAATTTACTGTATTGGTGAGATTCCCACCATGCTAACACGCCCTAAAGCCAGTAAATCTGAATCCAGAAAACACCTAAAGGCGGCCTGTCCTCCAGAGAAAGGGGGCGTAGATCACACATTCACATCACACTCCTGCCCATCTAGACCTGACAGCAGGACACCTGCAGCCTCACTGATGAGAGGATGAAATACTCCTCCCCTCTGTACTCTCACATTCTCTCATCCATCCATTTTATATTCCTTTCTCCCTGTGTGCCCACAGCCACAGAGCAGCTGGCTAGTTATTTGTGACCTGCCAGTCTGAGGGTGTAACAAGGTTTCGACGCAATTAAGAATACATTTCCCAGGTACCAACACAACAAATCACAGGCTTGAGTCCCTCGATGCACACACACATAAACTTTGCCTCACTAGTCGCACAAATCAAATGGTACACAAATGGCAACATGAAATAACTAATCATTGTTGGAGAAGAAAAGGCAATTATTAATCGATTCCATTTGTGTTGGGCTGAAAGGGGTTCAAACAGTCCCATTCTTTAGAGGAAATATTTGCTGTGGCGGTGCGGCTTGGCTGCCGTAATCACCACCTATTATATGTGTTGATTTGAAAGTAAGAAGGAAAGTGGTCAAATACATCACAAGCAGCCATTATTGTGTCAGTTCGAAGACAGAAAAACAATCCATTGTATGCAATAAATTATAAACGTGCACAAAGCAATGTGAACTTTTCTCAACGTGTTGATTTTACGGTTTCAGAGGAAGAAACGAGGCTGGTAGGAGAAATGAGTTTTGGCTTAACAGGGAAACTGATACACTGTTGCATCAGAAGTACAAGCCAGAGTTTTTACTGTCCAATCTGCTCTTTACACCCAAGCGCAGCGAAATGCAAACAAGCCAAGATCTTTGGTAATTCACATTTGTTCACTGTGAATTTTTTGTTCTGATTTTATTCAGGAAGGTTCAACAACCTTTGCATTTGTTTTCCGTTTAATGACATGAAACAGTGTTAAAATGCATGAATTTGGAATTTGTCTGTCTTGTAGCAATTGTTTTGTAGATACAAACATGCAAAACAATATATATTTATTTCTTATGCATATGAATAGATATTAACATTTACAACCACAGATATAAAACAGTTCTGTTCATGGTTTGAAAATGAATATAAAATACTTAATATCTAATGTAGCTATAGGGTCTAATGTAGGCTCCATCTTACAATCAAAGCTGATGTTAATGAATAAGAAAAGTGTTATATCCTGTCATATCACCAAATTATAAGCAACTAAGGAGCCAAACTCATTTTTCTTTCAAACACAATCAATTAGCAACGTGAGGTAGCGCTAGCATGAAGTTCGAAATCAATCCACTCTGCTCATCCCAGCCTTCACTTTCCACAATCTACCATGTTCTTCTAACATCTGCTCTGCTCCACCGGGCTCTGCATGGTTCAGGTATTAATCGTTATCAAATTACAATACATAAGCAGACTGCAAAACATACTAATCAAGCATAAATTACTGAAATTCTCTGATTGGATAGATGAGAAATGTTTACTCCGAAGCTTGGGAGCCAGTATCTCTTCACCGCTGCCATTGTATCTATTCTGTGACTCTCTTCTGAAAAATGTGTGAAAAACCTGACTGTATGTGTTATCTCTTTTAGCCCCTGCCATTATTTAATATGTATCATCTAATTAAAAAAGTATAACACTTTGTTTTAGTTCCACTTCCGTTGAAACACAGATGCATATTTATTCCCTTGAACCCACCTGTATGTGTCGAATAAGTGCTTCATTGGTACCCCATATGTAGAAAATGATTACACGCCCATTTGAGGGCTGTAATTTAACATTACCACACAGTTTTCAGTGGTCCATGCCGATAAAAGAGGAATTTAATGTTGATAACGTGTCACACCTCTTATTTCACTCACTTAAATGTGTTTGTCTGGAGCTCATCGTTTAGCATATGTGCATATCAATATCAAACTAAGCCACTGTCAGCAGAGTGCAATAATTGCTACAAGCGCAAATAATGAAGCACAGAAAATCTTGTCACTTTGCTGAAATAATCTATAAACATCAATACACATCATGCAGATGACAGGTATTATTAACACAGATCATACAAGACTATGTGCTACACAACACAATTTTAACTGACGCTGATGCCCGTCTGGTGTCACATTATAATTTGCCGTTGGTTGATTAAACTTTCCATCATTTATGTTAATTGCAGGATGAGTGATTTCTTTTTATACTTGTCTATTTCCTGGTTGGCAATTTTCTGGAGACTACTAAATCAAACCATTAAGAAAATCATAAATTCTTTCTTTTATTGTTTTTAAGAAAATGCACACTACACCACTTTCAAATCCCACAGCCTGCAGTGAAAGATCCCTCTGATTACTGATTACCCATTGTGCATCATGCCGTTTAAAAAAGCAAGTTTCCATGGTCTTACACATTTTCTTTTTTGTTGTTGTTTGTTAGTTTTTTCATTTTTCTTGCTTCAGGGCAGGGATATAGACATGTTCAGTTGAAATTCTCTATTCTATAATGTAAAAATTCACCACTAACATTCTGACTAAGAGTCCTGGACAACAGCAGTTATGTCAAACTGATATGGTTTGGTACTGTAAAGAGGACATAATAAGCAACCATTTGTGTGCGCAAATGTTTGTGCCTTCCTCACAATCCAGACGTGGCAATGAGATGGGGTTGTGTGGGGGCTTGGTGGAGTGGGTGGATGGGGGGGGGGGGGGGGGCAAGTTTGACATCTGCAAATTGAATTCTGCCCAAACGTGACAGTGATGAAGTGTTGTTCATAGAAACTGTGATTGTCTCTATCTTCGCTCCTGTCTAGAAGCATTACAACAGGCCTTTCCCGCTCTACAAGCCTCTACCGCGGCCCCAGCCAGCTCATCTATTAATGACAGTATTGGAAAATCAAATTCATACTAGATACATGTTTTATCTTCTAGAAATGGCTGAAGACTGAGCTGGCGTTTGTGTGTTTCAATCTGTCTTTGCTGCATGTTTTTCCTCTCCTTCTGTTTCTCCTTGTAAGATCAGGTCTCCTTAGCCCTCAGGCCAGCTTTTAATAATAGGATAAGGTGCAGAAAATTGATCTGGCTTCACAGGCACAAGCTTTTAGGATTATGTCAATAATAAAACAAAGTTTGGCCTTTCTCTATGCTGCATTTCTCTTCAGGCGAGCAGAGGACCTCTGTGTTGCTCTATAACTCTCTTTGTGGCTCATACCTTTCAAACAAAGAGAAAAAGAGGAGGAAGACGATACAAGGAAAGGAGAAGAAGGTGTGGTTACCTGGGGAGATAAAAACATTTTAGAATGAAACGTAGCGCAGGTATCGCAGCGGAGCTACTTTTCTCCTACAGTGTGTAAAAAAGCGGCAGAGAGGTGAAGTAACTTCCCTTAAGGGAACAGGAGTCAAACGTAACGAGGGATGGAGGTCAGGTCCTGGAGAGAGAAGTGAAATAGAAGCTCAAAAATAGAGGTCATGTTGAATAAAGAAGCGATTGATCAAATGGAGTGGGTAAAAAAAATGGAAACACACAAAACACGGTTTGCAGCTTACATGTGTTTAACAGCAAAACTGGATGCCCTCCTTGTGTCCTGAAAATAGTGCAGCAGAGGAAATTTTTCAATACACACTCCTCAAACAAACACTTGAAAAAGGTAACGTAAAAAAATATGCCTCATCGTATCCAGTTCCTTGAAAATCAATGCCCTCTGATGTTTGGGTAACAACAAATAGCACACAGTCTCCTGTAAAAGCATATGGGAGATCCTTCTTTTGACGATCTCTGCTGCTTTTCTTTTCTGTGGGAGTTGTTTCTTTACTTTTTTTTTTTTTAGCTTTTGGTATTCTGGACACAGAAGCACTCAGGCCCAAGCTTCCTCCTGTGATATGTGCTGTACTGCACTCGTTTCTCTTTGCCTCCGCGCCTCCACATCTCACTAAATGGCAGGCAAACACAGACAGGACTCAGCTGGTTGACTGACTCCTTCAGTTCACACCAACAATGGCTGGCTGTGGGAGACGGGGCTGCTTCGATGGATATAGCCCCCTATAAACTAGAATCATTTCTCGCTCTTTCCCTCTATCCCCCTCTCTATACGTCTGTTCCAGAGTACTGCCGCTGTCACAGTCTGAGTGATGTAAGGGTGAACTTGTACTGACCTCTCTTCTGGTAATAAGGATGGAGTGACAGAGCCTTCATCATGACACAAGCCGACAGTGAGGAAAAAGGAGATAGACTGTGTACATGTGTATGTGTGTGGGGGGTTTTTACACAGCTTTCTTAGAAATTGGTGGCAGCAGAAGCCCCCTTCTCAGTTTCTGAAGGTTGAGCAAAATGTCTCTAAATTTCATCATCCTCGGCAAAAGAGGAAAAAACTAAGACAAATAAATCTCTCAGCTGCTGGAAAACTTCTGAGGTTTTAGGGAAGAAGTCACCAGAGCAACACACATCCGAGGTAATTCTTGATAAATGTGGTTGCCAGAGTGAAGTCCAGCTGATCCATTCCTATATCTGCAATCTGACATTAGAGCACTCTGAGCTTCAGGGGCCCCTGGTGGGGACAAAAGCCACTTAACATTAACAGAAGGCCCTTGACTCTGCCACTGTGCTTTTCACCTTAATTTGACCAAGAAGTGTTCTGCTGTTTGTTGAAATGCACAAAACAATTATAGTGCGTGCAGAGCAGGCCGGCGGGGGAACTAAGCATGCATTTACTTTTCGGTCAACAAAGAGCAACATTTTCATGTGTCTGCATGTGCCCTCCAAAGCCCTGGAGCCATTAGAGTAAGCTGAGCGAACACACACTTTCTATTTTCTTAATGTGATTATAAGCAAGCATTGCCAGCACCAAACATATTCTCATGTGATAATCTGATCATTCGGATTGTATTCAATAAAAGCTCACTCTGTTTGTGTTTCCTGTTTCTTTGTAGCTGTTTTGAGTATTTTGTGCTCAATTAAACATTTTTTGACTTTCTTTTACAGTTTTTCAATGCAGACTAGGTGGTATTTCTGGGCTTGTGTTAGTATTGGTTCAGAGTTAGTTCAACTTCTGAAAGAACCGGTTTGCTTTTCCATGTGCTAGACAGCCACCACAGAGCCGCATCATTATGTTACTGTATACATCTATATATGTCTCCAGTTGCACAGCAACGCTAGTGCCAAGCACAACATCAAGAACGGACTACAGTGTATCAGTGTAAGTGTTTCTCCTAGTTTTGCGAGCCTATACTGGCTTCCAAACATGACTGGTCTAACACATTTATTAGCATTATCTCCTATACAGAAGGGGGTCTTGGTTCTAGGCCAGCAGTTCTAGACCTTGCTGCCACTCTCAACGTAGTTCTGCTGGCTGAGAGACATTTCTTTTACTGTCTGCACCCAAAGAACTAATTCAAGATTTGTCACCTACTCTGAAAACAGGTATTCGAGTCTGTTTCTAGTTAACAGGAGTATATCTGTTAATTCTTTAGGCTGTCGCCTGCGAGAGTATCTTTCTTATTGTTGTAAGCCTTCTTGTAGCCTTGTTGTTCTTGTTTTGTGACTTTGTGGTCATTTAGCATCCACTTGTAAGCCTTTCACATGTCTTTGTAGACTCTTAGTATTTATTTTATATCTCTTTGTGGGTCTGTATCCAGGATCCCAAGTTGTGTAGTGAGATGAATTCGAAGTCAGACTTTAACTTTTTTTAGTAAAACTAAAAAAGTGAGAAAATGTGTCAATTTAAATTATAATTCTGTTTGAGAAATGAAACTGAGAGCAGCCAACTGAGTATAATGTGACTCTTGTGAATGGATAAATGTCTGTAGCTTGTTCCAGATAAAGGTCAGTTCTCTCTGCCATTAACATTACCTAAAAGCCACTGTTTTAGAATTTATGATGTGAGAGTGGTAGCAGCTTCTTCTGCAAGAAGACAAATACGCACACCATATGTTCTTCTTGATTCTTTCAGCTGCATGACAGGACGGAGAGAGAAGCAACACACCTAAATTCGAGCTCAAAATGGAGTTCACTTCGAGTAAAGAAGTGACTGATCAAACTGAGAAAGTTAAAGTTAAACAAGTGCTTATTATTTTTATTCTGAAGTGACTTAACCCACTCCTAGACTCAAAGGAGTCTAAATGGCACACACACACACACACACACACACACACACAGCCATAATCACAAACACCTCTGCGTGGTAGCACATGATGCTTTTATCATACCCTTCCACTGTCCAGCAGTAAAGAGAGTGAATTAGTGAAACTGACCTTTTCAGGCACACTAAATACCTGAGGCCTGCTTATACACATGCACTTGTCCTTATTTGTGTTTGCGAGCATGTGAGTCGGAGAATAAAAGTAAAGGAGAAGGACAGAGGCAGTGAGAGAGAGAACAGAGTTTTCACCAGTGGTGCAGCCATCAGCACCAATACACATCAAGCCTAAAGCAGCCAAGTCCTGATGTCATGGATGACCTTTAGACGATCAGACCTGCCACTTTAGTTACAGATCAGTGCAGGAAGAAGCACAGACACACACACACCTCTAGCGCCCTTTACCAGAGTCCTTCCATACTCTTTGTTTCCCCCTATACATGACATCGTGCCATCTGTTAAATGTGTATGTGTTTGCTTCAAAGCATTATTTTTTAGTAGGTTTTTGACAAATAAAGAAACAAATAGCCAATTATCTACACAGGAGAAGCAAAAAAAAAAAGATGAATTAAGGAAAACAATTACAGATATTGTCTGAGGATTGAGTCATGGCAACTGGACTTCTTTCTTCTACTTGGAAGAAAGAAGTCC